>UCOM01000639.1:0-67670 GCA_900474385.1 Ormyrus pomaceus | reverse complement strand
CCTCCACCCCCTTCCCCCCCTTCGAGTGCACTCGTACTTCTCGCGGCGGAGAGGAAGGAAGATGATGCTGCAGCAACTATTTTCGGATTTTTCGCTAAATTTACTGCCCCGGGGAATATAACTTTTGGATTTTTGCCACGCTATCTGGCTTTTCGAATCTCTGCGCGAGCGCGAGATTCCGCCGGATCGAGGCGCGCAAAGTACTTTTGACGAGTTCATCAACATTTTACAAGCTTTTTAACGAATTACAACTTTTCGCGAGCTTTTTGTTAATAAACGGAACGGTCGTCGGAGCGAAAGGGAGAGCGCGGGTATATTAAAAAATTTGCGCGAGCGCGCTCAAAAAAAAAAAAAAGCGAACGACGAGGAAAAAAAAGTCCCTTCCGGTTTATTCAAATGTTCGCGTCCCTCAACGCGAGCCGTCTGCCGGCGGAGCTTCCGCGAGTCGTGTATTTCGTCATTTTCCCCAAGAGTTGAACAACATCACGCACCTCCTCCTCCGCCTCCTCGTCTCGTGTCAACCATTTGCCTATGAATGCTAACACGACTCTGATATTTATGCATGAGATATTCGCGCGGCAAGTATATACAGCATAATGGAGCCTCCCTTCAGCCTCGAATTTCCCCCTCCGACTCGGTAGAGAAATGTATTCTTTTTTCCGGAAAAGCGCACATTCGCCAGGAGAATCGGTTTATCAGCCTTTAATTAGCGGCGGACGAGGTTTATTAGAATGCGCTCGAGTTTCTCTCGGACGAACGAGTCCTAAAACAAGCGCAACTTTCTGGCAAAAGTTCAAAATGAATTCTAGCCGTTCGCGAAATTCGACAGCTTGCGCACACAGCCGATGTCGCGGCCGAGCTGCGTGTGTATAATTATTCCGTTCAGTTTGTCCTACTGGCGGCGGGGAACCGAAAGAAACTTGACTAATTAAAGCCAAAAATTTTCGGGAAAAAAATCGGCTGGATTTCGCGCCAGCTGTCGCGGCAGCGAGAGAGTCGGGAGTCGCGTTTATAGTGTATGCAAATTTCCTAATGCCGTTTTGAATCGTTGTTAACAAAGGCCAGGATGATTTACATTGTTATGCGCGCTGGTAAATGTCTGCTGCATGGGAAAACAATTCCATTATATAACGGTGCAGGTTTCATCGCTGCCAAGTTGAAAGGTTTCGAATCTCTGTTATTGCATCGTCAATTAATAATCGAAACAAATTTTGATTTTTGACGTTTTCTATGTCGGCATTTTATTACTAAAATAATCGAAACTGAACTTTGTGGAATTCAATGAAAAGCTTCTTTTAATGAAAAGCTTCTCTATATTGAAATGTATGCAAGTTATGAAGACAGCATTGTTCACAAATTTTTATAAATTTTTTTATCAACAGTGAATATTAAGCTCTTTATATTTTCAGTAAAATTTGAAAGCATTTATTTAAGCATCAGATCAACAAAGCAAGAAGTTTTTATTCACTGTACAGAATAACAATGTAAACTACAAGAGTATAATTCATAAAATAGTTTTGAATAAAATATCGTACAGAAAACATTTAATTCTCGTACCGACGCAAACATCTTTAGCTCACTATGCGATACAAAAATAAAGAAAGTCGAAGCTCGACTTGTGTGCTAACGAAATGCCTTTTTGTTCCAGGTACGTGTTACTTTTTCTCCTCCCGGCTTAATTTCTCACTCGGCAGACTGACGAGGTGAGTTATTCGCGATGATTTTTATGCATGACCACCAGAAAGTGCGAAAGGGGGAAGCGAGGCGGCAGAGATTGCCTCATGAATATGTAACGATTATGAAAGCCGGCCCTTTTGTTCCTGCCTCTCCCCCCATCCACCCCTCCTCCTCTCTCTCTCTCTCTTGCGATTCAAAAGTTCCCGGCCTTTTAAAAGGCTCCGCCCTTCCGCGGTACTTAAAACGCCTCCTCCGCCGCGAATCTAATCGCGGGGATATTCCCCGCTCGTACCCTCATAATTGATAAGGCAAAAAAGGAAGCGTCCGCGCGAGCGGAGGAGCCGATTTCCATAAGTATACGGCTGGCAGGCCATTCCGCAATTACGCGGATAAATAGTCGGAACACGCTCTCGGTGCTTAGCGATTAGTTGCGCCTTCTTACGAGCGCAATTAGCTGACTTTGTTTACTTCGTACAGCCTTTTCGAGGGGGGAGAAGCTCTCTCGCGCGCGGGATCATATGCGTTGGGAGAGTTTCGGCCTATCCCGGGTAAAAACATAAATCGTTTAACGGCTTGAAAATGCTCGTCGGGGAGAAAGGATAAAAGGCTGGTGCCTATAGTTCAGGAATTCGCAGAATTAAATTTCCGAATCACGTTTTAATTTTTCATTATTTGAAAATTGAGAATTATCGAAAAAGCATGAGATATTTAAAATAAACGAGTTTGTATAAGTATTCAGGTGTTCAATACAAGCGCTAAAAAGTACCTTACAACCGCTACATCGGATAAAGCATCGCGAAAGTTCCGCCGATTCCGTTAAACTCCCAAGAATGACCAGAAAAATTGCTTCATTACGGCCTAAGAGCAACCATTTCTCTCGACAATCAAGCACCGCGGCGCTTATTTTTCACGACCACACATCTGCCACAAAGCTTCCTATAAAGCTTCCATCTCCGAGGCATTAGCCGAACAACTGGTCTCTCCTCGTCGAGCGCACGATAATAACATCCTCCCGAAGCATTAGCTGAAAGAGCACCGGGCGCGCGGGCAAAAAGACACAAAGCGGAAGGGTAAAATAAGAAGTGGCAGAAACATCAATATTATCCTCGCTCACTCGGTGCGCGCGGCGGCCAGCATCGCGTGCCGGCGTCATTTGTAAATATTATTACAATTACCTTCGAGGGTGGTCGCCGGACGCCGCGGGCGAGTTACCTCGCCGCGAAGCGCCGTCGCCGCTGCCTTTTAGTCGCTCGAATATTCTATTGAAATTACCAATTAAGAGACGCTGGGAGGGAAATAAAAACATCCGACTGAAATGTTAACGAGGTAGTAGCTGGCTTTCTTATGCTCTTTTTTTGCTTCGGCACGGGAGTTTAATTCGAGAATTTCGTCCTTTTTGTTTGTAAATAATTAAGAACAAACTCATGTAGTATTAGATAAAGGATGAAATAAGATTGATAGTTTTATTTCAGACGAGTATCTTTTTTGAATTTAAAATGTTTTTGATAATCGGTTTGACGCTCCTAATTAGAAATAGGCGATTTCTAACAGAATTCCAGTACTCAGCTTTTTATCCATTTAATTCCACATCGGATATACAAACGAGCGGAAAGCCGCTTTAAAACTACCGAAGAACGAGCACAGAAGAGACTATCGGCATTTAAAACTCGAAAAATTTTTCGATTAAAATTCCCGGGATCGCGTCCCATCTAAAGGGCTTAATCCAAAAGCAGGATCAGAAGCGTTTGATCTGCGTCGTTAATTCAAACGAACGCTCTCACAATGGGGCGCTGCTCGCGTCCAGGCACAATCACGATCTCCTCAATCCTCCTTTCCTTCCTCCGCACACTTTTCCTCCCCCCCCCCCCCCCTTTTAGTATTTGCAAAGTCTCCTCCGCGCTGCGAAAAACGCGCGGAGCCTCGCGCGCGCGTCTTCCAAATCCCATTATCAATATCTCGGCTGATGCTCCATTCGGAATCGATTCTCCGGAGGTCCGGGGAGGGAGCCCCAAAGACTCGGGAGAGTCATAAAGAGAGCTGCGACTTCATTTCGCCGAGATAAATCGTCCGGGGGGGGAGGGGAGTCGAGTCCGTAATTCTCCGAGATTTTTAGCGATTCGATTTGCAGCTCTCTCGGCAGCCTCTCGAAATAAGGATTTACCGGCGCGCGCAGCAGCGGCGGAAAGGGGATAACTCGCCGGGCGTTTAGATCGGACGACGCTGCCGGGGGTTAGGAGGAGCTGCTTGCGAGGCGTCGCGGATCGCGCGGAGCTTACACCTCGTTAGGCATAATTGCTATTTATTGCCGGGGGCAAGGAGGGCGGACACCTCTCTCTTGGCCTTTCCCTTCCTGCATTGTCGCATTGCGCATGTCTCTCGGCGCCGCTGCTGCCGCTGGTAATCCAGAACCGACGAAATTATTATAAATTTTATTCGCCTCGCTCGATGCGCTTACAAAGTAGTCGCAATGAGCTTCGTGTTCTTCGTCGAGCGATAAATTTTAAGATTGCACCTTCGCTCGCTGAAAATGAATCGCCGTTTGAAAGAGGAAAGAGGTGGTTGAAAAAAATCTCGTTCATGAATATACAATATTGCACGCGAAAGAGCGTCGGGTGTTTTTTTCGCGCGACCCAAGATTCAATGAATCACTCAGGTTCGTTAATCGTCAGAGCGAGAGTCGCGTCCACTCGGAGCAGCAGCAGCGGCAGCAGAGGAGCGAACCCGGCTGATTCAAATTTAAATGTTCAGTCTAAAATTTACAGAGAAGCTGAGAGCGGCAGCGGGAGCATGCCGCGCTTCATACCCCCTCGCGTCTATAAAGCTAATGGACTTAAATATATGGAGGCATAAGTCAGAGGGAGAGCGCGGGGGAATATAAAATCTTCCCTTACGCGGCGCTCGCCCGTCGGACGGGCGAAAGGTATGCAGTCCGCTTTTAATTCCCGGCGGCGCGTCCCGCGGCTCTAATTAAGGATTTATTGTTATACATGTACTCGCGGGCGAAAATGACGCGGGGCGCGACGTACGTTTTTCGCGGAATAGAATTACTTTCCCAGCGATTTTTTTCGGGGAGTGTAATGCGAATTGATGCGGATGTGCCCCCCGCCCGCTGCGCTTTATGAATTTAATGCGAGTCCGCGCGCAGTGATTGGTGCGGTGCGTCGGCGCGCCTCTTTTTTTCTCCGCGGGCGCTCTCTCCTGTACTGCGTCGAATTTAGAGTGCATTAGCGGCCCGCGGACGGTCATTTTATTCAGATTACGCAGCTTTCGTATTTATTGGAGGGGCTTGCGATATATGCTGCGAGTCAAATAGAGTGAAAATTACGGAGTCTTCTGCGAGAGATTTTTTTGAAGTTTTATTCGGCATTACAAGAGGCCAAGTGATGGTGTGACGAACTGTACAAGTTGTGGAATTAAGCTCTGAAGAGGGAAGTTAATAAATTTTATTTCCAAAAAATTGGTTCGTCTAGATTCCGGTTTTTAAAATCTAACCTTTTTTAAATTATATAATTAAACCAAACGTACTTTTTTTCTTTTATCATCCAATCTTACTGTTCAGCTCTTGCGTCCCTTTAAAAGCCAGAGAACTCCGAAGAAGTTAAAGAAATATTAAACAATAAGGAATTACCTCGAGAATCCATTTGCTTATTCCGGCTAACTCCGCGCGCTGCAAGTTTTGCAGTCGCGCATCGCAACGGCGTCGTTAAAGCAAGCTCTCTCTCTCTCCCAGTTGTAACGCGACTCCGGTCGCTCCCTCCGGAGACTCCGCAAGCACTATGCCACGGCGACATTTTCTGGATTATAACAGGCCGGGGAACTCGGTCTCGCACTCTGTGTTTGTCCAGAAAATTTCATTACCCGGATATATAATAAGGCCGGGGAGGGAAAATGCTCGAAACGGATAAAAGAAGCATGCAGTGCTGCCGGGGCCCCGCGAGAGGGAAGATTCTTGAGGACGTTTGGATTTGAAATTAGCTCGTTATGCGCGGAGACCCTCGGCAGTTTAATGGCCGAGCGTTGACGAGCGCAAGTACTCTCTCTCTCCCGGCGTGTTGCTAGATTGGCGTAATGAAATTTCAACTCGGATGCTGCATTTAGAAGGATATTTTAGGTTTTATGTTTGAATGGGAGACACGACAAGGTACTTGAGCTGTTGATTTTTCGACAAGCGGCTTGAATTAAGTTTTGTATCTCGTTGAGACGAAATTGAATTACGGTACGAGTAATAATCTATTTTTATATTCTCGCTACGAAATGAGCACAGCTCGTTGTGGATTATCTAATTGATTTCGGTGAAAAAATTAAAGATCGATGCAGACTTTATAAAATTTACTTTTATTCAACGCACATAATAATTCTTCTACATTAAAGTATCTACAACACTTTTAAATACCGCACTCAGCCACTCTCACCTCTTTCACAACTCTCTTCACACCCTTCACTACCAAAAATTAAACCTCCAAACCGGTCACGTCGGCGATCCACTCCCGGTAGAGATCGACCCTGGTGTAGATGCCGGGGTAGTACTCGGTATTGCACTCGTAGCCCCCGGAAACGAGACCCGCCAGTCTGCCGTCGATGACGCCCGGACCGCCTGAGTCGCGGCTGCAGCTCCCGGTCCCGTTGACGCCCGCGCAGAACGAGTTCTCCGTGATGAACGAGTAGATCTCGGTATATCGCTCGGCGCAGGTGTCCCAGTCGACCACCTCGACCTCGGCCAGCTTCAGGAGTCGGCGGAGTCCGCGCTTCTTCCGCAGCTGTGGGGGAGAGGGGACGAATGAAAAATTTCGTTTTTGCGGATGAATTTCGGGATAAGACGCTAGACGTGAGAGGTTTTTTTTATTTACGTACGCTTTCCCAGCCGTAACCGGATATCCTCATGATATCTCCGACTTTCGGAGGCTCCGACGCTATGGTAACCGGATATTGATTCTCTTTGAATTCGATGCGAGATTTAACCTGGAGGAAAATATTTATACACTCGATTCGAGAGGAGCTGCGTGCGGAATGAGATTTTTTTTTTGTTACCTTTATTAAAGCAATGTCGTGGTGGTGCGGATTGTAAGGACTGTAGTCCGGATGAACGACGTATCTCTCGATTTCGTGCCTCTCTCCGGAGAAGCTTTCCGTCGATCCCGTCGAGATTGATAAAGTATCGACCCCGCTGGAGAGGGAAGTATTTTATTAAAACGGTACGTGCTTGCGATATCAATTGTTTAGTCTTACCTGCCTACGAAGCAGTGAGCGGCGGAGATAAGCCAGTATTCGGAAATGATGGCGGCGCCGCAGGCGGTGTCATCTTCGGCGATTGCTTGAGCCTAATATTTGTTTAAACATAACGATCGATAAAGTAAGTACGGTGGATTGTTAATTCTAAATATATATATATATGTTGAAAACCAGTGTGTGATTCCTACTTGGTACGGCACTTGTTCTATCGTAACATAGTTACCTCCCACTATTCGAAACGGGCAACCTGCGTCTAAAAGAATTGACAGTTCGACAGATCGTAAATCTTAGATTTTTAAAAACTGATAGCCGGGTTCGGTACTCACAAGAATGATTGACGAAGGCAATTAGCGACGTAAAAAAGGACCACTTCATGATGAAAAAATCTGTTGAACTAAAGCCCAAAGGCACGGCCCGCATTCTTTTATACTCACCTACACTGATTTCCGAAATAATAAAATGTATATCACGTGCTTTGGGTATCTGGTTTAAAAATAATTATCCTTGAACCCAATCCATTAATCCGTCAGATAAGACCAATGTCTGCCTGGTCCTTAAATTTATTGTTGTTTATTTAAAAATAGCAGTGCGTTAATGTGTTTGTTAAATTCTTTTGAAAGAAACAATACTGTCCTTTGTACGAAGATATTTTTTCAAATATCCTTCAATGAAATAAATCTTCATTATGCTAAAGAAATTTATTCCAAGGGTTGGCTGCAAGATTTCATTAGCAGTAATTGAAAAAGTTTATATTTAATAGCCCAGCTGGGACTGAAAATAATAGAATGCATTTTTGAAAAGAGGGCGATATTTCAAAAACAAAATTTTGAAAAATTTCTAGAATATTTCTCGGCAGACTACCATAAAGATCTTTGGTTTAAGTATGCAAAACAAACGTTTACGAAAATTTACGACTATTGTCCTCGTAAATGATACCCTCGAAATATTTTATGTCACTAAATTACCTCCCGCGCGAAGCCCACGATTTTCTGAAACAAAAGAATATTTACATTATCGCTCGCAGCCCGATACCGTTTTCATTGAGCTCCCTCTCCCAGTCCGAAAATTCTCATTTGTAAGTTCGCCTTGAGTCTGAATCATTACTTACAAAATCCCTTTGTCACGACATCATTTCTCAAAGTAACAAATGAATCGGCTCGAAAAAGCGAGCTCTCTCCCGCCGCCGCCGCCTCGAGAAATTAACGAAAAAATCTTGGAAAATCAACGGGAGACTCCTTTACAACGGCGCGAAAAGCGATTATTCTCGGGGGAATTCAAAGCCTCCTTCGCGGCCCCGCGGCCTGTATATACTCGAACGCGAGTCCCGAGGAATTTTATTTACCGCGAAAACGAGGCGCCGGGCGATGAAAATTTACGGGCTCGAGAGGGGGCGAGCATAACCTCGACGCGCGCCGGCAAAATGAAAAATGGACCGCGGCTGAGGCTGCCGTCCGAAAAAAAAAAGGAAGGCGCGCCGCGGAGAAAAAGGGAGCTCCGGGGAGAGGAACAAAGACTGCGCGCGAGAATGACGTAAGAAATCTCAAGCGGAATGGAACGCACGTGGGTGCATGTGAAATTCTTTTTTTTACGCTCTTTTTCGAGGGAATATATAACTTATAAATGTAAATTCGTCGTTTTAAAAAGTGCGAAGACCAGGTTTAATCGTTTAAATTATTTCTTTTGGCCGTTTCGCAAAGATTGAACGGAGAATCATAAAAAGTATGACAAATTGTGAATAAAAATTATCAAAAAATGTCATTTGAATTTAAACGCATTCTTTCAACAACGAAGCGCGAAAGGCCGCAAAAAATAATCGAGTGCGTCGGCAGTTCAGCAGCCGTATCTTGCTCCTCGCGCTCTCCGGCTCGGCTTTTCCGCGCTCGACGTGCCAAGTAGGCTTCGGTATGGTCAGTAAGCAAACTGGACGGGCGTCTTCCTGACACAGTGCTTCAGACCCATTGTGGGGCTTCTCTCTCTCTCTCGGCCGCGGGGCCGTAATATCCGCGAGCTTATTAGCATAATGCGCCGACTCGAGGAGAACGAGTTTAGGCGTACGGCGAGAGAGCGCCTCCTCTCCCTTCTTCTTTTTTTTTTTTTTCTTCGACGCCGAGAATGTTTGGCTTTCGCAAGGGATGGGGATACTCGAAAGAGTGTGAGAAGCGGAGGATGAATAACGGATCGGGTCTTACGTAAACGGTCGGTTATAGGGGCTGGCTTGAAAAAAAAGGAGACTCGTGTTAGGAGAATGTTTGTGATGGTGTTTCTGGCTGAGTTAATACCTAATTCATGATGTCGACAGTCGAGTGTTTCGATAGTACTTTTTTCCCTTTTCTTTTTTAAAAAAAATAAAAGTAAAACACCATTTCCATTCGGTAATCCATTTCGGTGTCGGTGTAGTTTTGTTCTGATTCACGAAAAATGAGACAAAGGATCGCTTACCGTTCGTTATTTTCTATATAATGAAACGAAAGTAGTTCAGCTGTGGCTCAATCGAGCCGAGAAAATCATTCCCGCGCTTTATTCTCAGAGATTAACTTGGCCGCACATAGATTTTGAAGTGAAAGGGATCTAGGCATTTTTCGGCTCCGTTTGTCAGAGCGGTGAATAAGTTCGGTTTCATCACTTCGGCCGCGGCGCGCAATGAGGAAACGCGCAAAGATATCGAGGCCAGTATGAGCTGCTTTGAATTTTAGCCGTGCTCGTTCTTTTTTTCCCCCCTCCGTACCATTCGCCGTCGGTGGTTGTTGCGGTTTCGTAACAGATGCGGATTTGAAATTCAGAAGGATGCGGATGGATGTTGAAGCGTTAGAGACGTGTTCGCGATATTATTTCCAGATTAGAGCTTTCGCAATCGCCGCGGTTATCGATTCCTGCCAGGATCCCCCTTTCTTTACCGCCTGAGAAATTCGCAATAAATTCGAGTTTTTAGTCCCGGAGCAAAAATAAATTTTCTGACTTTACGAGTTTGATCAATTCGTCATGGGCTTAATGGTCCTGATTGGAGAAGACGTTGATTCGAATTTATTACACTTGTGGTTTTTTTAACATCGAGTCGAAGCTTTCGCAAGACGCGCCGATTGGAATTTCGATGGAAATAAGCGATTATTTACAGCACTTGCAACATTTCTCGGTATTCCTGTTTTATTTCCTCGTCTTACCATAGCCGACGGTTCCCAGACACTGTTTATTTCTATAATGAGTGTATCGGTAGCGCTGTTTAATAGAAACATATTTTTTAAGGAGTTTTCCCCCAATATCTAATTATCGTTAAAGAATGCAATAAATGTTTACCTAGTTACTGTTATGAAGTAGTAAATAACCCGTAAGAGGATAGTTTGCACTTTTACCGCTAGTCAGTGCAAGTCGCGGACTATTAAAATCTTACGTCAGAGTAGCTGTACAATGTTTATTCGAATAATCGTAAAATTTAATAGTGAATTTGCGACTGCACCGAAGGAAATTGACAGTGAAGCCACAAAAATCCGGGAAAACATTGTAAATCCCGAGAAATTTATGTTCGCCGTTCTGTTATGCAAACGTTATTTTAAAAAAACAAAACGGAATATTTAATGATCACCCTTGCCAATAAAGTTTCCTCGAAATACCTGTAATTAAATACATTTTTTCCGTCTCGGTACAGCCTCTTAACAATCGAGTGTCTTTTTCAATCGCGAATAAAACAGCTGTTAATAGGTTCAACAACAAAAGAATTGATTAAAAATTTACAAGACCCTTATCCAAACACCATTATAAACTAGAATCTCCATGAAAGCGGTAAAAAGCCATCCCGAAATTGATATTAAAATTTACGAGCGCGGCAACGAGCCCATAAAAAGCGTATCCCGGGCAGATAAAACAAAAATTTTTTTCCAGCATCCTTCCTTAATCCTTGTAAAAATCCTCCGGGAGGAGAGGGGAGGGGGGCCGTAAACAATAAAGAGCAACGGGGTCCGAGTGCGCAGAGAACTCGCTCGAAGTCGAAGTCACGACCGGTAATAAAGGCAAAGCGCGGCGGCGGCGGCCGCGGCAAAGCCCGAGACGTAAAGACAATGGGGGGATAACGCGCTCTCGGCGTGCGCAGGTTTTAGGTGTGGATTAATCGCGCGCGTCGCCGTCATTTTTCAGCCGCTAATTTCATTATCTCTCTTTCTCCCTCGGAGTCGCGGCGGCAGCCCGCGCAAACAGGGCGTAAACTATGTAATCCCCCGCCGCGCGAGGCTTAATAATGCAGAGCGATGCACTCCGCGGCTCCGTCTTTGCACTTACTTTTTAACGATTCCGACGGCAGGAGAGTTTGACGCGAGAGAGCGGATCGTAATGAATGCGAGTAATCTTCTCGGAGGACGAATAAAGCTTCGGCGGTTTCATTATATTCGACGAAGGTCCGCTCGAGAGAGCTTTCGGAGGGTCGCTCTCTCTCTCTCTCTCTCTCTCTCTCTGCTCCTGAAAGCGTTGTTCATTATTTAATCTGTTACTCTTACGATTTAATGCTCGCTCTCCGCAACTTTTATCCAAAAATTCTCGTTATTGATTTTTAGAAATGTTGAACGACAGAAAACTTCGTTAAAGTTGAATTAAAAGTGGAAATGCAACAAAAACATTTTGTGGAAATTATTTATTGCGCTGTTTTCGAAATCGATAAAATGAAAATATTTATATTTCACAATAAATTTTGTAAAATAAATGTTATTAAAATATTTTCATCTCTTCGTACCTGCAAGAAGAAATTCAACAATTGGCGTTCGGTTACGAATATCGTTTCTACTTCATCGTCAGCAAACAATATTGAAATAATGTCAGTTATAAAGCCAAAATTAATTAGTCGCTTTCAAAATAATGTCAATTTTTTTTAATTACGCGTTAAATCAATGACACTAACGAGCAATTTTCATTCTAATTACGCCTTTTTAATTAGTCTAACGATTCGCGTGCACTTTTACAGCAATGTAAATATGACCTACAATAACAACAAGCGCGGCTCGAAGGCGATAACGAATCGATATAATTCACCTCGAAAAAAAAGGTGTTCGCGCGTATAATCATTGATAATTCGCCGGCGGCGCGATTAATTATTTCCGAGTCGCGCGCGCATGCAAATTCCCGGCGCGAGTCTTGGCGCTTTAATTACCTGGCCGAGGAAAAAAGTCGCGACGACTTTCGAAAATTATTTCGATATATACCCCTCCCAATAAAGAAGCCGGAACGCGCTCAAGAAGCTGCTCGCGCTTTTTTTTCCTTTTCAGCCGGCGTATCTCTTCATCATCTCGTCTGGGGCGGCGAAATAATTGGAACGAGCCTCCGTCGCCGATGATTTGCGGTAATGGACCCGGAGCGGATTGCGGCGTATTAATGCGATTAATGCGACGTTTACCTCGTCCGATTCGTGTGCTTAAAGAGCATCCGAGTGCGCGCGCGCGCGCGTCCTTTTTTCCCTTCGGCCGCGAGGCTTATTTACGGCGTCGGTATATCTCGTCGGATGTGCTTCGTTTTGGATCGAGTCAAAGTTTCGAGATGTGATTTTAGCTTTCTGCTAATTAATTGGGCCTGCCTCGGCGCGGTTTTGTTGCGATTTATGCTAAATACTCGTTCCGCGCGACGCGGTTCGAAAATTATGCCCGTTGGATTTATTTTCGCGAATACGAGATGCTATCGAAAACATTTTGACTTTTATGAATTTGATGAAAATGAGTCTCAATAGATCTGAGGAGGCTTAAAAATTTATTTAATTACGCGCGTAACGGATTGAAAAACAAGAGAATCGCGTGAAATTGAAATATATACGCATAATTACATAAATGTGCGTCATTGAAAATTTAATAGAGCCTGTTGAATTTAAATCTGAAAGTACGCGAATATTGCGCAATTAATTCTTTTATATAATTTTACTGATTATAAACTAATTTTCGACAGATGGTTTATCGGTATTTCCAAGTCTTATTTAACGGCAATAATAATATAGTGTAGTAAATCTCAACGGTACCTAATAATACGTCCGCGTCCCAATAAATAACCTATTTATTTCACTTTTTTCCAGACCTCGAATCTCTAAAGCTCGATAAAAAATAACGACCATTCATGAAAGAAGCCCCGCAGCAGTCACTTAGAGCCAATCTCCGTTGGAAAAAACGTCGCCTAAGCATTCAGCAGGTGTAGCCGCTCGTCGAGAGCTCCCTGCTCTTACTGCTAATTAGTGGACTTGGTATCTCTCCCCAATCCAGTGGCGTGATCGATATTCAAGGCAGAGTCGCGCTAAATGTTTACGAGCGACGATAATGTGGAAAAGCGCCGGTTTTACGATGATAAGCGGCTCGTTTCGCGTTCCGAGAAAGACTCGCCTCGTAAACGAAAGGCAGGACGTCGCTTAATTGAGACTTTTTGGGCCGAGCCTTACTTTTATTGTTATTGGCTCTCTCTCTTTCTCTCTGCTCTCCGCGCGGCTAATGCGATTTCGCAATTTATGCCCTCGAGGCCGCGTGATTGGTTATGAGAGTTTTACGCGACGTGTCGCAACTTTGTTGTTGCTACGGACAATTAATGATTTTCCATTATGCCGCCGCCGTCGATGATGAGCTTAGAGAGTTGGCGGGCTCGAGAACTAATTGGGGATGATTTTTCGAGAGGCTGATTAATTCGCGAATTAAAATTCCTCCGCAGGCCGATTTGAAATTATGGGGTTTTTTAAAATTTTTTGTTTTTTTATTTTCGCGAGGCATTGGATGTTATGCAAGAAATTTGTTTTTGAAAACTTGTTCCTGGAAAATGAGGAAGAAAAAGCTACTTGCAAATGAATATTAAATCAGTTGTCGAGATTTTAAATGGAAGTTTATTTTTTGCAAAATTAATCATCTTTTAAAAACAGTCAAATCTTTACTCGGTGTCAGAATGATCCCAGAACTAATGGAACTAATTAGCAAAAAGATGCTCGTTTACTAAAAGAATCAGCATTAGCAGTGTGGTTTGGCAACAAAAAAGTCAAAATGCATTAAAACTTTAATATTTGTTTTTAAAAACCTGCTTTGAATACCAAAAGAATTATTTCAAGCAAATTAACCACATTTTTTTTACCTTTACAAAAGAGCGCTCGAAACAATTTTTAAGTTTCGAAAAAATAGCCAACAAAAAACCTAGTTCCTTAAAACTTCAATCTCCAGTGCTATCAATCAGCACCCAAAAAAAAAGCCCCGCAAATCGTTTCTCCTTTCACGAGTCCAACAAAAGTTTCCAACGCCAAAAAACCAAAAACCCCCGACACCTCTCACAGGCACAAGTTCACACTTGCACCTGGCCACCGTATCCGTTAGCGGCTCCCGGAGGCAAAGGAGAGCCCGAAACAAAACAAAAAAAAACCGTCTTCCCCGCTACTCGGAGGCTTCGCCCCGCGGGTGGGCATCCGCACGAATTCCGGCGGCAGCGGAGAAAGCGCACTGCCGCGGCGGCGGCGGCGGCTCTCTCGGCTGCACGGCCGGCTGCGCATCTGGTATTTAACCTTCCGGCCTCTCTATCTCCGCCCTTCCGGGTATTGTGTCTATTTTTAGCCGTTTGCGGGCGCGCGCGCGCGCGGCGCCGTTGTCGTCGCCCAGGAGCAGCCCGCCGACGGCTTAACGACGCATTGTCCGGTGCGCGCGCGCGCGCGTTTACGGGGAAGCGATATATATTAGCCCGCCGCCCGCCGGCGGAGCGCCGCCGATAAATACGCAAGCGGCGGCGGCGGGGGCCCGCTGCTAAGCGCCCCGATAGGAGGTGCACTGCCCGCTATCACGCCACCCGGCAATTAGCGTGGGCTTTCGGCGCTGCGAGCAGCGGAAGCTGGACGGCGCGCGTCCTTTTTCAACGGGGGGGAGACGCGTCGTTGAGGGATTACGCGCTGGGAACCGGCGACGAGTCTCATTGTAGTCGCGAAGAGCCTTCGAGTGGCGAGGCTTCGAAGTACGGCAGTTCCAAGGGAATCGCAATTTTATTACGCTTCGTCGCAGCTATTTTAAAATCACCAAACTG
Organism: Ormyrus pomaceus; assembly: GCA_900474385.1. Taxonomy (NCBI): domain Eukaryota; kingdom Metazoa; phylum Arthropoda; class Insecta; order Hymenoptera; family Ormyridae; genus Ormyrus; species Ormyrus pomaceus. The sequence goes on along the minus strand of UCOM01000639.1, from coordinate 52,769 downwards.
AACAGTCGAAAAGGAAGCAGTCAGATTTTGACGCTCCAACGAAATCTGGCCAGCATCGTCCGACCTGCCAATTCCAGGCTCGACAAGCGCCACCTACGCTTCCAAAAAGAAGGAACCCAGGCAAGCTCTCCCGTCCACCCCTCTCGACCGAAGCTCAAGCTGCAAAAAAAAAAAACAAAAAAACTGGACAACCGTAATCCGGACCCGCGGGGGGGAAGAGTGCACATAACAGAACCGGCCTCGCTCGCGAGTAAAAAGAATTGGGAAAGAGACGGAGCTATACGAATGGAGGGGGAGGCCCTCCGCGCGCTCTCTCTCTCTCTCTCTCTCGCATGCAGCAGCTCTCCGCGCGTGTCGGCGCAGCCGTACGTCTGGCAGGCGCACGTTTCTGGGACACGAGAGCAGGTTCCCGCTACGTCAAACGCGCGAGCGAGCGAGCGAGCGCGGCTCTCCTCTCCTGGGCAATTAGCGGTGAAACAAACGCTGACCTGCTATTGCGCCTAACCGAGCCGCACGTGTATAAGAGGCGCGCATCCTCGGACGCGCCGCGAGGACCATTAATCCCATCGAAATTTTACCCCATTATGCCGTTTATCACCATATTTCACGGGAGGAATGTCTGGACGTGCGAGAGGAGATTCACTTTTCTTTAAAAATAGAGAAGCGTGCGCGGTGTCTGGTAAAATAAACAATTTCCGCTGCCTACCTTATAATTAGCTTGAATGGACGTAAAAAGTTGAGTTTTTGAAAAAAACTTGTTATTAATTAGTGCAGGACTCTCCCCTTTTTTGTAATTAGAGATGCGCCTTAATTACACTTTACGTTCCCTTTTCACCTTTCCTCCAATTGCGACTTCCGAGATGGCCGCTGCCAAAGATTTGATAATTACTATATATTTAGCACGCCTTAATTAAATTTCACGTTTCCTTTTTACTCTTTTACAGTTGTAACTCCCGAGCGACAACTGTCAAAGAGGTATATAACTATAGTTTTACGTCGCCGAGATCCTAATCTGGACAAATGTACGCTCCACATGTCACCTGTAACGACGAGCCAGAGATTTTTTTTTACGGTACATGATTATGTTTAAATTAGGAGACAGGCAAGTGGAGCGAGAGCTGCACAGCATCGACTGCCGCTAATTAGCCCCGGTTAAGTACAGTTATTCGGCGTTAATTAACAAACGCCATTGTACCGTAAATGCAAACAAACCTTCCATATTTCCCCCCTCCACCCCCGAGAGCCTGCTTACTTTCCCTCTTGTTTCCGATCCGCGGCGGCGGCGGCGGCGGCTTATCTCCATACCGCACACGGCGTGACGTCCATTATTAAAATAATTAATTTCTTCTCGCGCGGCTCCGCGTCTCCTTTTTGCGCCGTTACCGAGAAACGTGACGCGTTGAGAAATCATCGCGAGAGAGCCGGCCGACGCGCGGGATAAGAACTTCATCTCTCGCGCCGCCGAGGGAGAGAGCTCGGCGCGCCGCGCGCCGATTTTATAGTTTTACATTATACGCTTTGATTGAAAGTCGATGTGCGTGACCGGAATGATTAGACGCCGAGGGAGTCGATCGCGCCGCGCCTCGGTGTCCGGCTCGTTGCCCCGGCGGAATGGCGAGGTAATAAATTGTTTTTCTGACCGTCGACACCTGCGCGAGCTTTCGGTTGCCGATGCGGCCTCTGCCTCAAGGCTCAACGCGGCTGTGTGGGATATCGTGTGTTTGCTTTGCCTAATCCGAACGAAACGACGACGTTTTATTTAGTTTTCAAAGGTCCGTGGAGGAAAATTTGTAATTCTGAATATATTTGGTGTAGATTCGAAATCACACATATTTGGTTGATCAAATGTAATTGAAATTATTCAGAGGCGCATAGAGTACACATCTAATTAATGTTAATCGGCTTTAATGTTATTTACGACACACTGATAATCCCCAGTCTAAATATAATTAAAGCGTAATTTAATTTGATTAACTTAACCTACTAGTCTTGATTCGAAAGTAAACTATCAGCAGAGGATCAGAAACAAAAAAAGGTGAACGTAATTAAAAGCTGCCTACCCGGCGACTATTACCATGCTAATGCCCGCCCGGAGTCTCACCTATAAACGCAGTCCGGTCAATCAAAAGGCAGCCGGCGAAACCTTGTTGCATCGCAATCTCCAGATAAGGCGGCTTTTTTATACCGAGCATCATCCCGATGACCCAAAGAAAAGAGCTAAGGGGAACACCAGGCGGCTGCTGCTGCGGCCGGAAATTACAATAGCAATAATTAACGAGGCAACGCGATTGCACCTACATCTTTAATCAGTCGGAGGCTTGTAATCAACCTGCTGGCTTAATCTAACGAGATTTATCATTCGGGCTCTTTCCCCGAAAGGGAGACGAGAGCGCCGAAAACCGGTTATCCGCCGCCGCCGCCGCTGCTGCCGGTAAAAAGAAGCGGAGGAGTTGAATGTAATGGCCTCGGCCGGACGATAAATTATTTCAGAAGTGGTCGTCATTGTTTTTGCCTCCCCGCCTCGCCTCCCCCTCCCTTCCCTTTTCGGATGCCTCGCGGTTAATATGCGTCTGCATTGCGTTATAATTACAAGGGAGACTGGCCTTTAATTGCCTGAAAAAAAGGAGGTAAAAAAACGCAGCAGCCCCCCTGGCAGGTAAAAAGCGAGGATGCGTATTTAGCGCCTTACGTAATGACCCCCTTTTCGAGGCGAGGGAGGTTATGTTGTTGTAATTGCTGTTTGCTTTTTTTTCTCTGGATATTACGACACGAGTCGATAACTTCTTTTTTATCGTTCTTGGATACGTATTATATCATGTTACACCGCGGTTCATTATGTTAATTACGATGATTTAGAAACGAAGAAATGTGTTTAGTAATGTGAATTTTTTTCCATTTCAGGTATGTATACCATTCCTATCCTGGCAAACGTGGTCGCCGACCATTTAGGTGGTGAGTTTTTTTCCACGTTTTATTAAAATATTTGCGCAATCAGTTTCGACAGTCGAACGAATAACCACAACATAAACGTTTTACTAATGCTCCTAATTAGGCGTTGCTCAAGTTGGGGGGGGGTTATTTGCATACTCGCAATCAGTAACATAATTAAGGACGAAAAATTTATCAAAAATGCGGCTTTATGTTATAACGTTCGAATTGTCCTTGTTGTATCAATTTAGAAGTTACACATCGTTAGGATATGTAAATCCTGCTGAACAGAGATAATATGCTCCACCGCCGCAAACGTAAATTCAGCGGAGATGAATATTTTTAGAACGCCAGAAATTTATGCTCCGCTAAATTGCCCTATTACTTTCTATAATAATGGGGATAATATATGCAGTCAGGTTACGTTCTAGTTTATTATTTCGAACCTTTTACCTCGTTTTACAGAAGAGTATCTCATCCCAAATATTCCATTAGATTTCGAATTCGATAAAAGCGGTGTAAAGTCTCACCTTTTTTTTTTAAAGGACAGGTGTCAGCTCGGTTAAGCGTGTCTAATTTAAAAAGTTGATTTCGAATTCCACGCTGCAAGCGGCAGACGTGTGTCTCCGAGGGACGGACATGAAATACGTCTCAGGTTACGTCGAAGCTCGCGTGGTCTTTCTCTAATCGCTTGCTAAGTACGGACGGGCGTCGCTCGTTTCACGAGGGCGTCGACTTAGTATTATAACGACCAGTTTTCCAAACTCGTTTCGCTTTTGTTTTGGCGCGGAGGCCGCGGAGCATTAGTCTTCTTCTCCTTGTAAATCTCCTACTTATTACTACTGGGATGATTGTTTTAAACTTTCTTGCGTGTAACCTGTTCATTTATTACCAACGACGTTAAACGATATTTTTGTTAATAATAACAATATTCTTTTTTATGGTTTTTACAGTTATTCAACTTTTGATGATAATGGATTATTTATGACTTTTGGTTAAAAATGATAATTAATCATGACGTGGATTTAATTTTGGTTTATCGACATTATTTTTGCGATAATGTTCCAATGTTAAAACATTTGGTTCTCAATTTTTTGAACATTAATGCATTTAGTAAATCACTCCGATCGCATCGAGCGTTAAAGCGCTGTATTTCTCTTGTTATCGCTTTTCATGCGAGAAAATTGCAACTTTTTATACTTAAGTTAATACTGGTATCGATTTTCAGGCGATTCTAAAACTGCGATGATGTTTGTGAAGCATAACTCAGCGTTCTTTGCAGCTTATTGCAAAGCTGTAAATTATAAATTCTCTATTTATTGTCGTTAATCATGCGACTAATTCAACGGAGCGTAAATCTGTTAAATGCGCACAAATGATATATTACGCGTTCTTAATCACGCTTGAATTCCAAGGAAAGAGAATATTTCCCTCGCGCTTTTAGGAAAAATGAACCGACCAAACGCTCTCGACGCACAATAATCATAATCGCCTTGGCGATAAAATTTTAAGAATCGACTCGTTTTCGTTCCACTCATTTACATCGCTAATTTTCCTCGAAACACGAAGTAACGAAAATCCCGGAGTCTTCGAGAATATTCGAAAAGCACTTCTCGCAAAACTGCTAAATCAAATGAAAATCCCCGACGCCGCGGCGGCCCCGATGATTTTTATCACCTTCGAAAGTAAATACGAAGCTAATGCAACTTACGGTTTTCGTAAGCATTGAAAAACCGGTCCCCAAAGCCGCGCGCGCGCGCGCAAGAGACGTTAGCCGCTTGTAAATAGCCGGTTGAGAAAAATTTGTTTAAATCATATACACGCGGCGCGCGCACAAGTTGCGCATAATCGTAATTACGAGGCGCAATATTTGCAGATGGAATCGCGTCTTCATAACCTACATCGTCGACTATTTTCGTCGGGCCGTCAGGGACGTTTTATACGTCGGCCGGATAGGATTAAGCCAACTTGCTCTCTCTTCTCTCGGGTGTATAACTGAGTTTTATTTCTTAATTCATTTACTTTTATGGAGTCAATAATTATGTCACGGTAACCCGAACTTTAGTAGACACATATTTGCCCGTAAATTCGAACGTTACCTCGGCGCGCGCGCGCATTTTGTTTACAGGATGCGCGTCTTTGGGAATTAGTTTTGAGGTTAAGTGTATATTTGCCGGGTATTAACGACCCACCGCCAGTAAAGTAAATGCAATATTAACAATAAATATTTTCAACTGCCTGACATCGGCCTTCTCCCCTTAAAAAAAAACTACGGCTTTCTAATTTAACGCGCGCAGCGCTTCAATATACAAATTAAGCCCCGCGCTAATCCCGGCAATTTTCCATAAATTACCCGCGTCTATGTATACTTTATCGAGAACAGTTAGTTTTGCCAAAAAAAAGAAACAAACAAAAAAAAAAAAGAAAGGGTGTAGGAATCGGATCGAATTGATTTGCGTTCGCGAGATCCGGCGCTTGTGCAGCTCGTTCCGTTTCCGCTGGCCGTACGATTTTATCCTGCGGAACGAGACGGAACCGCCGCACTAACGGCGCGTAATTTGTAGAACGGGCCGAGGCGCGATGCGCGACGGAAATTATTCGGCTCTCTAAGCGCGCCGGGGAGTTTACTTGATCGACTCTCGCGGGGCGGCCCCCTCCGCGTTATCGGCGAATTAAAAAGGCCGCGTGCGGCACTTTTTTGGGCTGCATGTTCCGGCGGGTCACGGGGCGTTGACGCTTCTCAACGATGGGAGCTCCGGGCCTTTTTAAGCGAGCGACGCGGCGGGGGAAGTAACTGTAACGTCGAGGCGACATATTTTTTCTGCTTCGGATATCGACAGATATTCATTTTTGGGAGGCGTCTCATTTTTTCGGTCATTTCATTATTCAATTTGGATCCGGGACACTTTACATATTCCGGTCTTGACTTTTTCGGAGGAGGATCATCGGCTCGATGTAAGCCAAGCGATGCGCACGGAATTCGAATAATGCAAATTTATCTAATTACGAGACGTCGCGCCGCGACGGCGCTTTCTTATTATCGCCCGGTAGTTCCTTTTTACAATTGCCCCCTCTAATTTACACTATCTCAGAATCCGCAATTACAAGGCTTGTAAATTCAATTATTATCAGATGCCGGATAAGCGATGATTCTCCCCTCCCCCCGCCGCCGCGAGCAAAGGCCACCAGGCACTTCATTCGGCGCGATAAGTCTCGTCATTAACGCGTCTCTCCTCTCTTCCCTCAACGGCACCTTTTCCGCGTTGACACAGTTCCGCCGCGCGGCAACAAGCTCTCTCTCGCCGGGGCCGTAAATTCAGCGCCGCGCGCCGCTCAAAAGCCCGAGCGCGAAAGAAAAACCGAGCCGTCTGCTGTGCGCGAGTGTGTCTGTGTGTGTGTACGTAACCCGAGTATATCGCCCCGGTCGCGGATAATGCGCGTTTATGCAAACGCCGCGAGCTTCCCCCGCCGTCGCCGCCTGCCGCCTATCTTTATACCGTTATTAACATCGCGCGCTCGCCGGCTTAATATTTAAATTGAATGCACCGACGGGGGCCGCCGCGATATTTCGACCCCCTCCGTCGTGTGTGTGTGTGGGACGCCGAGAGAAATTTGGTGTACAGCTGTGTATCGAGAGGAGGATAAATATTAATGAATGCTGATTCTTTTGCCCGACGGCTTGGGAGCGCGACGAATGTTGCGCGTCAAGTTTAAGCCCCTCGTTCGAAAAAGCGATTTTGAGAGCGGATGGTTCTTGTAAATGAATGTCAATTATGGGCCGTTAAATTTTTCAAAAAACATATGCACAACGTTGTACTTGTGCTGCAGTACGTTTCATCGACAAAGAAGTGCTCTTTGAATGCATCTCTATTAAAATATCACAGCTAATTAAGCCTCGCGTCACGTATATATCATTACCGATTTTTTCGCCATTGTCAATACCCCTTTTTTCGAGCTCCGCCGATAGCGCATCTAATTTTTCTCCAGCATCCCCCTGCACTCGCCGAGGCAAAAAGCTAAAGTTCTCTCTCCCATTCATACATCATCCATCTTGGATTACAAAACTGAGTTTCCCACGCGACTCATTATACCAATACATTCCCAAGCGGCGGCGGCGGCGGCGGCGAAAAAAACGAGCGGGGAGAAAAAGTCGATCGCAGGAGCAGCAGCGGCAGCAGCAGCAGCAGCAGTTGAAAAGCCATCGGCGGCTTTATCTCCCTCGGATCATTGTTCGCTTTCCGTGACTTTTCGCACAGCGTTTTTGCGCCTCGTTAAGCAAAGCTTTATTGGGCCCGACTCGCGTGACAGCGGACCATGACTGGCGCGGAAGCGCGAGAGGCAAAAACTCTTCCCCCCCCCCCTGGGAGCTTACGTGTACGCACGTTCGCCTCTGCATATCTTAACGACGAATTTACCTTCGCCGTTTGTTTAACGTCCTTTCGTCAGCGTCCGAAGCGTCCCTTTATCCGCTTTTTCAAACTTTTATCACGGTGGGAAAGGGATTTTTTTTTCTCGCGCGTTTAGATTAAAACACTGATGCCCTGATCCTCCGACAAAAAAAATCTTTGGTTCTTGCCTTATTTTCAGCAAAGTGTAAATTTTGCTTGAAAAATCTTTTAATTAACAAGCCCAACTTTGTTCGATCGAGCATTATTCCACGAGAAAAAAAGAGAAATTTCGATCCAAGTAATAAATCTCCGTTTTTGCGCCGAGAGCCATCGCGAACCTCAATAATTCAAGCAGCTCGCAGCCATTGAGCGCATCAGCTGGCTCAATATCTTGCGCCCACAGCTTTCCGAGATACTAATCCGGGCCGTTTCATGCAGGTCGGCATACAGAGGAGGAGGCCGCGCAAACAGAGAACAGAAGCTCGAACGAAGGAGGCGAGGCGGTATTAATCTCCTCTCTCTCCGGGGCAGCCGCAGATTAATCTAACGCCGGTATTGATATTATAATTAGCTGTCGATCGGGGAGACACCTTAAATCGCGCGGCCGGCCTGATTTACGCGAGAGAGAGAGCAGCCTGCCTTTGATGCTCGCTGCAGCGCGACTCTTGCCCCCCGGGGTGGATGGCGCCGCCGCCGCCGTTGCGCAAACTAATTGGAGGGAATTCCTGGCCTGATGCGGTAGTCAATTGTCGCTCGGAGAAAGCGGCGGACGCTGATGGAGTTACGGATGCTCTTTCAGTTAGATCACATTTTCAGTCATTTCCTGAAGGAGAGGAGCGCTTCTGGCTTTCCCTTCTATTTTTAATAAATCTGATCGTCCACTTTGACGTATAAAAGCTTGTAAAGTTTAAATGGAAAACTGTTTTGTGACCTTTTAGCGGAGGTTTTTCGAAATTCCGGCATAATTACGAAGGTTTGAAGTAATTTGGGACTCGGAATTTCCGTTATTTTTAAATTCAACGCTAGCAACCGTGTGACAGTATACACACGTCGATGGGTCACAATGGGCTTCGATCGAGGTGCGCACTGCGGAACAGCTGTCTGCAGTTTGGTGGAAACCCAAGTGAGTGGAGACAGTTTGCAGGTCGCGTCCAAGTATTTTGCCTTAGCTGTCAATAGTTTAGCGCTGCGATCGCTGCGCTAAACAAACGGAAAGTTAAATATTAATCGTTAAAACAACGGCAGTAATTTTAAACAAATATTTATTCGAATATACTCTTGCTCAAATTATTCATCCGAAATAAACGCTGTCCGTAAAATTTATTTATCCCAGCACATTCGCAACGACAACGAACAAAATTCCTAGTAAATCAATCAGTAAGCAAATTTCCTCGCATATATAAAACCTCGGCAATCGCCTACATTGCGACCTCGACAGCATACCTCCAAGAAAGAATCTCAGCCTCGCGCGGCGAGAAGAAGCGACGGTAGGCCTAAACGGGCGCGGAGTTTTTCCGCGAGCGACGCCGCCGCCGCCGCCGCGGCCGTCGCGCGAATGGGTCAATGGAGCGCGGGACGCGCCGACCCGACACCGCTCCGCGACTTCCCGGAATGACAATCGAGAGACGTCGCGCCGCCGCCGCCGCCGCCGCCGAGGTGGATAACCTGCCCGAGGTGGCAATTATCGGACGCCCCAGACTCAATCTGTCGCCGAGGCCGGCCTTTTCCGGGAAGAGAGACGCGATCCGGATCGCTCATTCCCACGATCGGATGCAGTCGAAGCGATTTTTGGGAGATGATTTATCGATTTATCGGGGTTTCGTTCTGTTACTGTGGAAATAGATGTTCTTATTACGGAGAAAAATTCTATAATAAAAATTGCAATAGTCAATTTTAATATTTTCACAGACTGACATTGTTGGAAAAATTACAATAGTTTCTTGTAAATTTTGAAAGAAACTATTGTAATTTTCCCAATAATGTCAGTTTGTAAGAACGTTAGGATTGACTATTGTAATTTTTAGTAGAGAATTTTTGTGTAATAAAGTAAAATCACAGTAAATCTTAATACGTTGATCAAAAAGCAGTTTCCAATCTGAATTGCGATAGTAGCTTATTTAAATGATTGATTATTTTTTACCTACAAAATAAATACTCGAAGTACACTAAGAAAAAAGCAAAAGAGAGTAAGCAGTAATCAACTGGTTGTGACCTCAAACAAGAACGCCATATAAAAAAGCTGCCCTCGCGCCGCGCCAAGAAACTAAAATTAATGGCTCGAGTGTTTTCGGAAAGTTGGAGTGGAAGCCGTGTTCGCGGCGGTTATTAGTAAATAAAGACGCGGAATCCTATTTGAGGGCAAACACCGGAGGACGTCGAAGCCACGCACCGAGTATTTGCCGAGCACTCCGTCGAGCGGCGTCTTCGTCTCCCTGCTCCCGCGTTGCCTGTTCCGGTTTGCACGGAGCGGAAGGAGCCGAGAGCAATTCCACTCGATGACTCGCTCGAACTTTTCTGGTTCCCCGGTAATTGATAAGACGAGCGCTCGGGGTTTTGTTATCAAACCCTCGTTTTTCCGCGAGTCATCGAAGACGGCCGGCCTCCTAAACGCCCCCGCGAACGACGGCCGGGTAAAGATGACGGAACGTACGCGCGGTAAATTACGTCGTCGGGGGGCGGCTGAAGAAGCGGTCAGTTTTTTCCGCGGTCGCCCGGGGAAAAGCCAGACTCGGTTTGCCTCTGTTATCTTTCCGGCTCTTGCCTCCTCGCGCTGCCCTTTTTACGAGCGCTGAAAAGCGCCGCGTGTATTGAAAACTCGCGCTGGAAATTGGAAGCCGATAAAAAGGGGTTGAAGGATCGCGGGAAAAAGAGCAATTTGCTGGAAAGAGATAGTTATGGAGGTACTTAAGGCTTGGATATACTTATTACGCTGTTTTTTTGAGTTCCCGATTAGTAAAGGGTAAAACTGGGTCGGCAATCAGTCCTTCGATAATAACAAAACACGGTCGAAAAGATCCATTTCGGAAAAAAAGAAACACGAAGCAACAGGCTTTCTCCTCGATTCGGAAGAAACAATCTCTCCGGATTTGTAGGTTAACGTCGCGCGCGCGCAACAATCCGCGTCGACAATCCCAGCAGAAACGAAGACGAACGGCGCTGCAGCGGCGCCATTACTTTTCCCCGGGCTGATTATCCGTCGAGACGCGCGCGCAAAAGTCCCGGGGAAGTTGATACTCGTTCCTCCCCCTCGGTGCTCTTTCCTGCTTATCCGGCGCACTGCATATACGAGCGCACCTTCGGTATTACGCCGGTAATGCGCAGCCCGAGCCTTTGCAAAGAGATCCTCCGCGTCGAAATAAATTTTTATCAACCCGCGGAAGAATGGACTGCTCGCGAGGAAGGCATTCCGAGCAATGATTTAGCGACGCGGAATTTGATGAAAACGAAGCTTCTGCGGAATGAGATCCAGTGGATATACCCGGAGCAATCGTAATAAGCTGTGTGTACAGAGGGTTACCGTTCTGATTAGACAGCCTGCATATTAGTATTAGTATTGATTACATCGCAAACGTCGGAATATTTGTTTAAACTCGAAGAATAAATCGAGTCATCGTCCTTTATCGATTCCATCGAGTCAATTAGTACCCGAAGAGAGCCGTTTTTCCAATAACAGAAAGAGACTAAAATATCAAGACCCTCTCTCTTCCAGTCGCAATAAAAAAAAAGCCATAAAATCAGAGATCAATTCAGCAAAGAGCAAAAGAGCCCGAGTCGAAAATCCGCCCTCGTATCGCGCGGCATTACTCGCTCTCTCTCTCTCAGGATACAAGTGTCTGCTCGGCCGCGGGAGAAGAGAAAAAGGGGGCGGAGGAATAAGGAGAAGAGCTCGTTCTCTCTCCCTCGGCTTTTACACCCCTTTTCCCCCGAGAGACTCGAGCCGCGCGCGAGGGTTAAGTACTGCCGGGGCGAAACTTTCGCCGCATTGTGTCTTTCGCACTCGAGCGGCAGCCTGTTCGCCTCTACTTAGAGCCTCGTTGACGCACTTTCTCTCCCCATCCCCCCCCCCTTGCCTAACTCCGTAAATCAAGAAAGGCTTAGGAGCGGCGGTTGTGTCGCGCGACCTCGGCGCCGATTACCGAGCCATCAGCTATTCCATCGACTCCGGAGATCGGAAGATTATTTATTGACTGGCGGATCGCTCAGGCTTCCTCGATTACAAGGTCGTTCGAGGCGAGGTCTATTTCGCGGAGAAAGTATATAAATTCCAACGAGGAGCGTCTCGTCGCAGGATCAAAAAGCGCGGCGGTCCGGGTGAAAATGTTCCGAGACAGAGCGAAAAAGTAAATCAGACTCGGCGAGTAGCTTAGCCAGACAATAAATAAAGCGCGGCGATTGCGGCGAAAAGCGTGTAAATATCCCGGGGCAAAAAAAGAGTCAGGCGAAGGCAGAAAAGCACCGACTTGGCGCTATCGCGTCCAGAAATTCCATCTCTAAATGCAAATTTTTCACGCACACATACGGGAATCGGCGGCTGGTCGAAAAGCGAGAAAACAAAATCCTCGCGCGGCCTAGGAATTCAAGCTTTGGTTTTCAGTATCTCGCGCACGTTTTCCCTCTCGGCCGCGGACTAATTTACAACTGGAGAATTTCGAAATTGCCGTGGCTCCGACATCCCACTTGGAAATCGCAATTACGCCTACGGATGTACATCAGCTGCCTTTCTCAGCTCGTCAATTCCGCGCGGCGACGCACTTTAGTGCCGCGACGGCAATCTTCATTGATCAAGGGGGGCAGCCACCGCTCTCTCTCTCTCCTCCTCCTCTCGCATTCTCTTTTCGTCTTTATCTTCCCGCCGCGCGGACACAATTTACATCTCTGTCCATCTGTTTCCAGTGCGCGTGCAGAGAGAGACTCCGCGAGAGGAACTCGGACTCGGCGACGGGGAATTTGAATTTTACGCGATAGGATTCCTTTTCTGAGCGCTGTGCAGTTACTCTCTTGTTATTTTCATTTGTAGCGGAATTCCTCGAGAGGGAAAGACTAGCGCTTGCCAAAAGAAAAGGGGTACGACTCTATTTCTACACGGACTCTTTTTTTTAACGATTTTCTAATCTTTTAAGCAAACTCGTCGGAAATTTATCACGTCCTTCCCTCTGCCAACCTCCTGCTTCGGAAGCGCCGAAACAAAGTTAAACTCCTCGTCGCGAGTCGACGAGGCCGTCGCTTTAAAAACAGCCGGGCCGAGAGTAACGTACTCCGTTCTCCGGGCCGAAAAGCAGTGCTGCCGTTCGCGCGTCGATCGAGCGAGTGCAGCCCTTTATCCAAAGCCTCGCGGGTTATTTGCCCGCCGCGCGTCTCCGCCGCGCTGACAAATACGCGCGAGCGAGTCCCGAGCTCTAATGGGCTTCCATGGGAAATGAAAGTGCCTCCTCGCGATCTGCGCGCGTCTGAGCCCGAGGGTCGAGGGGGAAGGAGAGCCTGATGCTTTCGAGCTCGCCGCCGTGCCGATCGGCATTTTTGTCTCGAAGTATATTGTCAAAGAGCCGGTAATTCAGAGAGCTTTCGCCGCGGAATGCCGAGTCTTTAAGTTTCCGAGCTTTCAAATTTATTTTCGTGATCGAGTACGAAAACATTGATAGATTAAAATTGTCAAAAAAGTACATATATGTAGTTTATAGAATACTAAAAAAATGTAATCTTGGAAAATGGCCAAAACATACATCGTAAATTGCCGAATTTAATAGAATGTTTTTTCGACTAAATTGTAAAATAAAAGTTGAGTAAAAGTTATAACATAAGATCAATACAAATAGGAACCAAACCAAAAATTAATTGGTTTTTTACTTCTACTACATATATTTGTGTTCAATTTATTCGCAGTGCATGGCCATTTTGCCCAGATCAAAAAACAATCGTAAAATTACTATTTATTTTTTTGGATTATGGACATTGGTTACTGGATACACTGTTTACGTATGTACAGTATAACATACATAATAATAAAACTTGCAAAATTACTAAAAAAACGTTATATTTAGTGATGGTATTTGACCAAATATTTGGCTAATATTTGGCCACCATTCTAATGGAATTGACCAATTTCTATTAAAAAATTGGAATCAAACCCTACCAATTGATTCTGTTAAAAAAAAAAAAAACAATTCTAATTTTCATCGAAAGTGTTAGAGGAAAGATCGACCCACGTGAGTATCAAAGCTTGAAGGCTAAATAAAAAGTTTAAACAAGTAAGTAGATCCACTCCGAGCCGAAACAATTCGCGGAGACCGGTTGCGCAAACCAAAGGATGTTTAATCGCGAGAATTACACCGCAGTCTGTTGCGCCGTAAACAACGCGGCCGCCGCCGCCGCCGCCGTCGCTGCTGCGCACTTTTGTTCCCCCGTTCCTGTCGTCTCTGACGTCTGGATATTCTCTTCGCGCCCGCTGGGAAATCCTCCCGAGCAGGGTGTCATTAAGGATAAGAGACGCCGAAGTAACGGCGAAACAACAAATGCGCCTTATCGCGTTTGCCTGAACGAATTTAATCAATCCGGTAATGCTGCGAGTAGATGCGGAAAATTTCTGTGACTCGTAGTTTGGCTTTGGGGTTTTAGAGAATTGTGCTATTAATAAACACGATATCGTTTTTTAATTGATAAGTAATAACCATAGCATTGAATATCGCTTTTTATCATTGATTTTACAATTACAAAGCTTTTTTTAACCGTACTCTGTCCCAAAAATTAATTAAAATTTAACTAAAACAGGATTGTTTGAAGAATTGTTTGACGGTAGTTACAAGGAAATTTCAGGGCATAGTCGCAATAAATTAATATAATTACGACGAAATTGCAACGTCAGACGATGTACTTTTCCGAAAGGCAAAGTGTATACATTGCAAAGCGTGACTGATGCTTTTTGTCAGAATTTTCGTCGGCGCTATTTTTGCTTCGAAACAGCTAGAGAGATTCCGGTTTTTGCACTCAGCGCCTCAAGCAAAATGGGAACTTTTGCTAATGATCCTGCAAATAAAATAATTGAAAAATTACTTTATGAAGAGTTTTAAATTTCTTGACAGTTCTTCAATAATATTTGAAGCATCTTTTTTAGATCGCATTATTATTTCAATCACTTTTCCTGAAAGGTGAATGAATAGCTAATTAAAATGTACTTCTAAAGAAAAAATGCTGATGTGTACGAATTTTAATTGCAATTTTTATTTTGATAAATTATACGTTGCTTAGATATTTAAAAATAAATATTTGGTTGATGAATGCTGCAATTATCTTCTTTTTACCGTAATTTTAAACATTACAATCAAGCAGACTTTTAAAAACTAAAATCTCATCTTGATAAAATTTTCCACGAAAATCCCCGCAAAGTTTAATGCCAAAAAACCGGATTAGAAATGTTCGTTAGCGTAATTCCTCGCCGTAATCAAGCAAGCAAAGCTCCGTCTGCTGCATAATTGTATGGTCCTTCATTTTTGTTGTTCCCAGAGGGAAAGATACCGATTCCGAGGCCCTTTTAACGGCGAGCCAGAGGAGATTAAAAGGAATCAGGGGAGAACGTTTTCATCCTTTCTTAATTAAAGTCTTGAGTCAAAGCGAAGCTTCTGCGATTGTAGTATTATCGCTTTATCCTCCGGTTTGTGAAAGGATTGCGAAAATGTCACTTTTTAATCGGGTTGAGGCACAAGCAGCGGTATATTTGATGGCGATTGCGTTCGAATTACTGACAATGCGGAAAATCGTATTAATTTAATTAAAATATCATTCTGTTAAAGTTTAGATCTTTGAATATAATGTTCGAAATTAGCTGAAATTTATTAATAGCGTTTTAATTATCGTTGTGTAATTTTAAATTTAAATTTCATGGTGGTAAGAGAGAAAATGCAAATTGCTACAAATGCAATTCAGTTATTGTAAATTTGTGTACTTATTGTTAATGCCGTCCATTATGAATATTAAAATTTAATTCAAGCTGCCGTCCATTAAAACTAATTTTATAATTTTGTTTGTTTCAGGTAAGCCACCTTGAATTTTCCGCATTTTCTCGTTCACTTTTAGTTGCATCAAAGGTAAGTCCTTGATCGCATTTCAAAGTTTACTGCAGCAAAAATGGGTTTTATCAAAGTTTCACGTTTTTGTTCGCAATGACGACATTTACTCGCGCATTCGCTTCTACGTGGAAAAGTACATAAAAACGCAAAGCTTACATTTTAATACGGAAAAACAGGATTTTTGTAACGCGAGCAAGAGTTTTTGTTGGGTGTTTGCAACGTAAAACTCGACGAGCTTCTACCATTACCATCATTTCCATCCAGGTCCGCTTTCTACCGCTCTAAATGAGATTTTACGGTAAGAATTTTTCCAAAAAAGCAATCGGAAGCAGTTACATCTGTATAGCAAGAAGCTCGATTCTAATTCCCGCTTCCTTCCGCAAAGAATCGCGGATCGATCGAGTTGCAGCTGCAGAGAGAGAGAGAGAGAGAGAGAGAGAGAGAGAGCGGCTCCGGCCATTAGCTGCGAACGAGTTTCGCGCGCCGGAGCGTAAGGAGAAAAAATAGAAGGAGAAAGGGGCGCTATTTGCCCTTTCTCTCGACGGGCGGAAATTGGCGCGCGAAGTGCTCGATAAATCTCGCGGTTTGATGCTCGGGCTTGGATCTGATTCCTCTCTCCCCCTCTCTCTCTTGTCGGGCAGCTTCTTTGTACGAGATTCAGAACGGGGGGACGATGAGGGAAAGCTCTCCCTCATTGATTCGCTCGAGTTTTTAAGCGTCGCCCGCTAATTAGATTGCCCTTCTAATCGATTGCCTCGCGCCTCTCGGAATTGAATTTCTCGAGCGGCTGCCTTCTTCTTATTTGGATTTATTTCCGCGCCTTTGTTTCCGCCGCCGCCGCCGCCGCCGCTTTCCTCTCTCTGTTTGCCTCTCCCTCGGCGGCTCTTTCGCCAAATGAGTTTGTGTTTCTGGTTTTCGGGCCCGCGCAAAACACCATGACGGATTGCAGAAAATTAGTGCCGACGCCGAGAGAGCGAGCTTTTTTACCCGGGATTAGAAGTGGAACTTGAGAAAGCATGTTTTCTTTCCGGGAATTCTGGGGGAAAAAAGTCTAAAGTGAGCTTTCTTAAAAAACATCTGCTTCGTAATTTACTTGAAATATTTGCGGAGGAATTTTTCTGTTTTTCGTTTTACTTTATTTTATAACTTATAAAAAATGTAATTTACAAGTTTATTTGCGAGGATTATTTATTTTTTTTTTATTATTATCGATATTCTTTGCGAACCATGAAATCAAACGTAATGACCCATAAAAAAACGTGAGCAAAAAGTCAGTAATAAATGGTTCGGTTCTTTTACGAATGTTCAAATTGCCGAATTCACTTTTTCCTTGAAAGCTCGGAAAATCTGACAGCGGATTTTGAAAGATCACGATTTTTTACATAATAAAAGTTGGATTCCGAAGATATTCCAAGTTGTTCAATATTCTCTGAGCAAAAAACGAAACGGTACAAGAATGCGGTTACGAAGAAAATGGGTTAAGCGTACTTTTTCCATTTGAGCATTTGTCTCTCAAAAAAAAAACTTGTTTATACTTTAGTTTACAGCCGAGTTTTAATGCCAATCGTTATTTAACCATTTGTTTATCACCGCGGAGAATTGTAAATAATTCCGAGCTAAAAAAAAACTCCGACGCAAACACACCGCATCCAACGCAACATTCTCCGCGTTCTAAAAATAATCCGCCATTAGAATCTTTACGTCCACCCATTAGCTCACCCCTAATGGAGCCATCAGGCCCTGAAAAAGCTCTAAACCAGCGCCGCGGCAGGTCGATATCAATTGCCCCCCGGGTCCTGCTCGCGTCGGGGGGGGAGGAGGAGGAGGAGGTTGCCGCCTCGTTTCCTGCCCCGCGACGGAAGCGACGACTTGATAGGCTCGTCGGATTCGTCACGGATTCGCGCAGGTGCACACCGCGTCGCAGGGACTTACGACGGCCATTCGGAGAGTATCCCTGGCCTCTCCCCCTTGCTCTCCGGGGTAATGGCCGGCCGTATCCGCGCAGATGCACTTTGATGCTGCGGCTTTAGTGCCTTGGAAAAAGGGGACTTTGAGATTTCGTGGAGAAATTCAGCTGGACGAAGGAGAGGGTTGGCCTCGGAAAAATCGGTTGCGAATTCTGTTAGGAACCGATTTTAATCGGTATTGAAAGCGGGGGTAAAGTTGAGACCGTCGGACTCTTAAATAGGTGCTCACTGATTAAAACAGAAGCGGGACGTCAAGAGCAAAAGACGGAGCTTTAGTTTTAATGCCAAAGTGCCAATTAAGCGCGATTCAATTAAAATGAAGCTTCCCTTTAAAAGTTTCGTGGAAAACTTTGCTCGCTCATTTATTAAACTGAGATTTTGTTTTATAAAATAATGACTTTTAGTCCGAATCGGTATTAATAATTGAGAGCCGAAGCAGAAATTGCTTAACTAATTTAAAATGCCATTTCGCATTCGGCAAATTAATTTCGCTCGAATTCCGGGTCTAGTTCAAGTATTAATCTAAAAATGAGACGATTTTTATTAATAATCCCAGTTCCCAAGTAATCGCGTCGATTCGCCTCTTCTCGAAAAATCCAAACGCGCGAAATAAATTAATATCGCCTTTGATTAAGAAATCGACTCTCCGCGAAGAAGCGCTGAAAAGTCAGGTGTCTACACGCCGATCATCCGGCCGCTCTCTCTCTCTCTCTCTCTCTCCAAAGGAGTCAGTGTGTCCGCGCTCGAACGTAAAATCGTGACGGCTCCTCGGCGCAGCACGTAAACGCAACGTAAGGGGGTCCCCATTACGGGTCATTTGCAATAATGGCGCGAGAGCCGGGAGGGGGCAGCAGCAGCGCCGCGCGCTTAACGGTGTCCGTCCGAAGGTCCGCGGCTCCTCTCCCCGCGACTGATGAATCGCCGATTGGATTAATGAAAATTGGTTAAAGACGCGGGAAAGACGACGCCGCGGGCGGGATTTTTCTCGCGCCGTCTGAGTTATGGACGCCACCGCCGCGCGAGATGTCTCGGTAATTATATTTGCTCGCGGTGATTAATTGCGATTTGATGCTGCCGGCGCGCGATTTGATTATACGGATTATGTTTACGGGCGGCCGACGCCGACGTCGCCGATGAGTTCCTCTCGCGCGCTGTTTGGATAGTAAATAGACTTTACGGCTGCTGGGAATCCGATGTAAAAGTGTGCTGGAAATTCTTTGTTTGACTTCTCCAGGCTGAGTCAATATGCGTAAATGAACTGCCGCGCTCTCTCGAGGAGGCGAGGTAAAAATGAAATTATTTCAGAGAGCCTCTAATACGCATCGAAAAGGAGGGGTCCGCTCTCCGCGGCCGAGCGACCTTTTAGAGCGGCTTGAATAACAGTTAGCCGGTAATTCTTTTAAAAAGCTAATAAAAGTTTATTCCATCGAGTATTTCATTTTTTTTTTCGCGGGCAGGTGCTCAAAACTATTTTTTACGAGACCGTACCGCGGAACTCCTCCGAGTATACTGGACGTTCGTTTTATCGCTGTCCTTTAAGAAAAAAGAAAAAAGGAAAAAAAAACGCCCCTAACGCAGGCTCTTAACTCATAACAGTACCTCCAAAACGTTCGCCAGAAAGAGAGAGAGAGAGATAGAGGGAGAGAGAGAGAGAAAAAAGCCCCGGCATCGGTTACCTCCTATCAAGGCTCAATTTTACGACGCGACCGAAAATTCTTCCTCCTTTACGATCCCCCCGCGCGAAATGCCTCAATCAAACGCGCGCGAGGCGCACGACTCGCATAATGCGTATAATATGCAAAAGCGCGCATTAACACGCGGCCCCTCTCTCTCTCTCTCTCTCCGTACGTCGCGATTTTCAATTTCAGCGAAAAAAAAAATATTACGCCGCCGCGCGGAGAAAAAGCGGGAGGAGGGGTTACGAACGTCGGCGTCCCGTTAGCATCATCCTTTTCAGAGAGAGAGAAAGAGAGAGAGAGAGAGAGGGGGGGAGATGTGCATAACGGCCGCTGCGTCGTGACTTATTCTCGCCCACGTTTATGCGCCTTCGCCTCCTCGGGCGGTATACACGCGTCCGTTCTTTCTCTCTCTCCCTCTCTCTCTCTCCCCGGCGCATCAATCCTAGTTAGGGGCGAGTGTATAAGCATGCGCGTTAAGATGCATCTCTATATTCGAGCGCCGAGAGAGAGAGAGAGAGAGAGAGAGAGAGAGAGAGCCGGAATGCAAGCGTGTGTGCGTGCCGGGCATTAAAATCGCGGCCCGATTAGTTTAAAAGCGCTGCGAAAATCGATCGGCCACGGCGATTCCGACGAGGCCTTTGCTCGGCGCGCTTGTTTGCCCTGAGAGAGACCCCGGCACACAATCTTTTCTGCTAATGGTGTGAATCGTCCGCCGAGAGCCTCGAGTCCATTGTAATTTAACTTTTCGCTCCGCTGCCGGGAAAGCTACGGTCGACCGCGAGAGCCTGGTTTTACAGTTTTCCGGTCAGCCTCGCGTTTTTTTGGACGTTTTTGAAATGAGTACTTTCGTCGGCAACTTTTTTGAACGAAATTTCGAGCGATCAAATAATTCCTCGAGAATCCTCTCCGCTGAAAAGCACCGTAACAGTCGCAACTGCCGTACATTTATATTTTAGATCCGCGGCGATTTAGTTATTCAAAAGAACAGTTGCCCCGTTGCATTATTAATAAACTTTAAAATTTCACCTCGGCCGCAAAAAAAGCTCCGTCGAAGTAAAGGCGCGGAATCGAGCGCTCGAAAAGTTTCCGTTCCGCCAGGATGCGTCTGCCGCCCGGAGAGGAAGTATAACAAAAAAAAGGCGCGCGCGGAATTCGAACGCATCTGTATACCGAATTTTTCCCTCGGCGCCGCGTTCGGTGCAGCCGAAGTACAGTTACGCCCTTTCAAGCGCCGCTGATTAACGAGCGTTTAATCGACTTTCCCGCCGACCATCGATAATAGGAGGTCAAGCAAACAAAGCGCCGCCGATCGATCGATCGCCACAATGCCGCGTCGTCGTCGACGACCGTTAAATTCAAATCAGCTCCGATGTACGCAACGTCGTCGCAACTGGAGCAGACTTCGGTCTTGGGCTGCGTCCTTTTTTTTTTTTTTTTTCACCTGGCGGGAAGGGCTCTCTCGGTCGCGGTAACGGTCTCGACTTTTAATTAGGCCGATTGCGATGCCTTTTGAGGCGATGATAAATGCCCGCGCGAGCGAGCGACGCTCTCGGGGAGCGGCGCGCGGTTTGCGCGGAGGTCTTTTTCTGAGTAATGGGACTCGGCTTCCGACGTGCTTCGGAAGCTTTAATGCCGCGCGGAGAGCGGTTTTTGATAAAACCGCCGAGTGGTTCCTCCGGCGGCGCATGAAAAATTTTCATTAATTTGTCGCGGCGATTTTTCGGAATTTTTTGGATTGCCGTAAAAGGGGTAATATGCAAAATGTATGTAACAGTCAAAAAGCTATTCGTAATTTAGACGTCAAAGGGAAGGAGTTTCAATAAACTTTCGTCGAAAGAAGAATTTAATTTCGTCCCGACCAACTTTTCCAACGGCATTTTTTAATAACAGATAAACGGGTAACGGTACACTTTTTTAAAAGAATAATTTATTCTTAATAAGAGCGCGTTTCCCGTGCGACTCTTCCCGGCAATTGGAGCCAATCTAGGAAAACTCCTTATAAAGGCGTCCCAACAGCGGGCGAAATCAGATATCTCCATTTTTCGGCACGCCTCGGCCTCTCGGCTTCTTTCCTCCCGAATTATCCAAATTGTCGCCTTAACGTATTCCGGCATAAGGTGGCGAGTCTCGGCCGCCTCCCCCGGAGTCGTCTCCGCGTAACGATTATTTTAAACAACCCAGCCGTCCTCGGGCATACGAAGTGCTCTCTTAGGTAAATGCGCTCGACTTGGCTGATAGCCTCTCTCTCTCCTCTCCTGTCTTCCCTGGCTGCCTTTTATTCGCGCGATTTTCGCAAACTTTTTTCCCGCGCATTTTGCGGAGAGAGAGAAAGGATATCCCGCGGAATGTTTACGGCGGAAGTTGGCAAGCGGTTTTCTCCTTCGATTGTTGACGGCGAAAAGTTAACGGCTCATTGTTCGGAACTCTCGGGGAGAGAGGGGGAGATCGCCGAGAAGGCCAGATTTCATTTAGCGTAAACGCTTTTACTGCAGTTTTATTTCTATATTTAGCGGCGGCGGGGGGAGAGAGGCAAATTGAAAGTAAATAGGAAGAAGGCGGATGTAATATTCAGGATCTCGTTCTTTTTTTTTTTCTATGTCAAAATTTGATCCTTATTGAACGAACACTCTAATCCAGATGCCGTCGTCTCCCTTTTTCCTATTTACCCCGGGGGAAACAGGTTCCCTCAATTATTTCGCATCTTACCCTCACTTCTCCGCTCAATCTCCGTCGCCTTCAATTATTCCGCGTTCTTATTATCGTCCCCTCGGCGCGCTTAGCCCCATAAACAATCTAGCTTTTTTTTTTTGTTTTTTTCAAAGCATACAACAAACTATTGTTCGTCGCGTAATAAGGAAGAAGCGGAGGGCCAATAAGCATTATTGCGCGAAGGCACACACACACACACACGCGCGCACGCTTGATTTCGCGCTCGACTTTTAATATTTCGCTCTTTATCCTCGCTCGTCCGCTTTGCCTCCCAGTCCGGATTTTAATATTAATAAGAGAAAAGTTTTCCATTCTATTTTTATCAAGCGAATCCGGTAAACGCTTCCTCCGGCCGGCGCTCTCCTCTCTCCGCCGGAGCTCTCCGTAGGAAATAAAGTTCAGAAATATTTTCAGCAATTTATTTTACCAATTTATTTTACGCCCCGATGTCGCGAGGCGAGAGAGAGAGAGAGAGAGAGCACAGCTCCGCAGTGGAAGCTCGACGTTTTATCAAGAGCGAACAGGCCCGGAGACCTTTACGGGATTACGAGGGGATCTGTATTAATTTAAAAGCGTATCAAGTTGCTAACCGGTTGAAGGTATTCATTTACTGCTGCCTGCCCTTAAATTATAAAAAAAAAAGGAAGCGAGAGAGAGAGAGAGCTGCCGCAGAGTCCTTTTGATCTTCCCTTCGGTGTTTTATTTGTCCAAAAAGTCGCCTTTTCCTTGGTTCTTCCCCGTTACGAAGGAATTATCATGTCACGGCGCAAAAGACCGGGGAAAATAATTTTCAGCTGCCGGGGCGCTTCAGCAGTCGTCTTAAATCTCTCTCTCTCTCTCTCCCTCCTCCCCGGGTGCAACGTTTGATGCGGAATTTGCCTTATCTGGTAGCCGAGCGATTAGTCGACTATAAGGATTGAAAAGTCTCTCGAGTCCGGCGCGCATAAAGGATTAATTAATTGAAGCGATTAAAAGAGCAAAAAGCCCGGGGGGAGCGCAGTTTCTTTCGGCTCCGGGATTAATTAAGCATTAATTAATGATAAAGTTGCGAAAGGGGAATTTGCGCAAAAATGAGTATCGGCTCGGCTGATACTTTGAATCTCCGAGAAATTAATTTAAAATCTTAATTAACGGGAAAACTAGTCCTCCGCGATTTCCACGAGATAATGCAAATATTTGCTCGCTGAATACTTTATGTAATGCTGCACAATTACCGTCGATCGCCGACTGCCGTCTCGGAATTAAAAATCCTATTCCGTTGCGGAGTATAACGAGCTCGGGAAAATCAAATCGCAGCCGGTAAAGATCAGAATGTCGAATGTCGAAATTTAAAGAAAAAAAAAAATGTGGGTCACAGTCGTAACGCAAAAGGGGCATGAAATTGCATAATGGGCATCTTACGACTGCGGCAATGGACAAGGCGAACGGATCATAATCCGGTAAAACTTTTTGCCCGTCTTCTCGTCCGCGAACAATATCGCTTCTTGCGCCGCTCGAGTGGAGATAGAGAGAGAGAGAGAGAGAAAAAAGCGTGGACTCATTCAAATGCGCTTCGCGCGAAATCGTAAAATAATCGACGCTCCGCTAATTGAGCCGCGCGCGGGGCTATTTTCGCCAGATGCGCACCGCCTTCATTCATAACCGTTAGGCTTGACGAGCATCGGCAACGACTCGGGCTTTTTCGCGAAGTGGAATATTTATGACGAGCCGCGCGCGGAGAGAGAGAGAGAGAGAGTAGATTTCCATTATGCCCTCTCTCTCCCCCGCTTTTATATCGCGAAATTCATCAACGCTTGGCCTCCTGCCGATAATTGAAAATTGATTGCCATTCTGCGTTTTATTTCACAGCGTCCGGCGACGTGTATATTCGCGTCGTCCGAGCAGAAATTCGCGCGGTCCCCCCCGCCGCTCCGATGTGTATTAAGTATTGATGGAATTCTATGCGAGCGGACGGAAATTTTCGCGATAAATCCTCTTTTATTAGCCTCGCGCTCGGCGAACGTAACCGTTCTCTTTTTTCCAGAGATTATGCTTTTCAGCAGATGTGTTTCATTCGTGAAATCGGCATTTTTTTTTTCGTCGCTTTAATGACGGGCCGTTAAAGGAAAACGATTATTTACTGCACTAATGCTTGTAATTGCAGTGCTTTTATATGTCCCCCGGATAAATTAGCTTAATGGATGGCATTTAATTCTAATGAAGGTTATTAATAAAACCTACAATTATTTGATAAAGTGTCCGGAGAAACGTAGAAAGCTATCGGCCGCCGTTAATATCCACCGATCATTATTTACCGCGAGATTGAATTAAACTAAACGGCGCTTAAATTTTCTCCTAAAAACTGGGTCGTATCCCAGTCGGCGAACGAGCAAACACGAGAGCGGGCACACTCGAAGGTGCGCGCACGCTCGAGCTTTTACGAGGGCTAAAAATTGTTACAATAAAATTATTTATAAGCGCATAATCTCCCAAAATACACCCCATAATCGATTTAAGCGCCGCGTAACAAAATAACGGGCGGCGAATTTATTTCATGGACGACGCGCGCCGGTATAATTCAACTTTTACGAGCGTTCGCCCGCGTGAAATATTACCACTCTATTAGCCATTACTTCCTTAAAACCAAAAACGAGGGCGCGGCGCGGGCCTTTTCTCGTAAAACGCCGCTCTCGTCTTTCGGCGAGAGCGGGGGGCGCGACCGCCAGATGGCGCGCGCGCGACTCGCAAGCGATATCGGGCCTCGTCGATCTAAACGCCCGGTTGGATTTCCAAAGAAAAGGCAGCTCTGGCGTAAATTCCGGCCGTTACAGCGGGCCGACGGATCGTTATTGACAATGGCTTCCCGTCGCGGAAAATCGCGCGCGCCTCTGTGTTATCTGAAACGGCGCCGGAGGGGGGACTCGGAAAACTTTATGTCATTCTTTTAGGTTAAGCCAGTCGTAGGTCGGCAGCGCTTTATTAGGCAATCACCGGCGAAAACGCAAGATGCTATCGCGGGGAGCCCGGCGCTTTTTTGCCTTCTCGTTCCTGCGCTTTAGAACCGGAAACTCGTTGCGTTAGCGTCGAGTGTCTTTCTCTCTCTTTCTCTTCCTGATACGAGCTTGACGAATTCGAAGTTACGACGTCAAAGCAGTGAGGGGTTACGGGCGATGAGGTAAAGTTTAATGGCGGTACGCGCTTGATTGATTTATACGCGCTGAAATATAAACGACGTGTAATTAGTTTTACTTCGGTAAAGAGAATCGAGAGAGAGGAAAGGCGTGTAGTGATGAAATGCTGCCATTGATATCCCGGCTTAAAAAACTCGTGAGAAATTTAATTTGAAAGGATCGCTTTTCCGCGCCGAGCGTTAAAATAAACTGTGGCCTCTTATTATAGAATCGTGTGAAATTAATGCTTTCGAACGAATTGTAATAAATTTATGTATTCTCGCAATATCGAAGAATACAGGTTTTATTGTGTAAACCTTGTTTCTCCTCGCGTCAATCCAATACAAATTTGTGCCAATAATAGCAGTATTGCGTACAGTTACCGACCGGTTAAATTACTACTATCCATCATATTCGGTAAAAATTACTCATCGATGCAAAGTATGACAAAAAATTTGAAATTACCGCTGATTATGTCTCTTGCGAGCATTAGAGAAATTCAATTAACCTCTCCACCGAACGACGACACATGTTTCATCGGAGATGAATATATTGCTTCTATCGTCTCTGGATGTATCGAATATTTATGTGATTACAAAATTAACATTCCCCTAAGTAAATTTGAAATTTCATCTAATAAAATATTTTTGTTTCAATTTTCTAAAACAAGAATTCTCTATCGGAATTTCTTCTTCCGCAAAACCGAAAAAGTATTAATGGTATACTTTTCAGAGGGCGGTTTTGAAAAGTGCTTTTTACCGTAAACCTCCAGGCAAGTATGAGCGGTGAGATTCTGCTGCATAGTTGAAATTTTTATCGTTTCGAAACCTCCCTGTGCGTTCAAAAAAATAAACGTAAGACGATTTAAAAAATGTATCCTTTTTACTTATTACAAACGTTTGAAAAACAGGGTAAAATCGGTTTTCAATATTTCCATTTCATTTTTCCAGAAAATTTAAAGTCAACAAGAGCTGCAAATATTTTGCACTCTCGAGGCAGCGGTATCGCGCGGCCGAGTATAGGTTATGTACAAAAAAAGCGCGCGACTACACGTAAAAAAAAGTAATCTCCGCGAGGTTGTCTTCGATTTGTTGTACGTACCAATCGCGGTTTTCTGCCTCTCCTTCAATTCTTTTATCTCCTCCTCTTTCTCTATCTTCCTATCGTCGTTTTCCTCTTTTTTTCTGCTTCTCCACGAGCGCGGAAAAGTTTTATTCCGTGCTGGAAAGTTCCGATGGTTTTCCCAACTTTTTGCAGTGTAGGCGACGAAAGAGTGCAGGAGGGAGGGAGAGAGAGAGAGAGAGAAATAAAGAAAAAAGCGGACCTGCCTTCGCCGTGGTAGTGGAAATACAAACAGAGAAACTTTGACCTGAAAAAGTGTTGGTCTCGCGAAACAGTGAAGCTTTTCGTATTTGGAGCAAAACCGTTCCTTTTTTTTCCCCTATTCCTTCGCCATGATTATGGAAGTCGTTGGTACAGCGGAAATAGCTTTTTTGCCTTAATTAAAAGTAACAGTCCACTTGCTTTCCAGCTATGAGGTTTCCAGCAGGAAAATTCACTCGGAACGGACTGGCGAAATATTTCGGAGAGCAACCGCTTGTACTTCTTGTACTTGGATTTTTCACTTTTATTAAAGGCACAGAAACTCACTCGTTTGCAAAACTTACCCGGGAGATTAATTAACTGTTAGCACTAAAAACAATATTAAACACGTTCTCGCTTTTTTTCCCCTATCTTTCCGCGTTGTCGTTATTAGCTGAATGATATCGGCCTGAGAAAGCGTAATTCTGCAAAAAAACAAATTTCGCTAATTAATTATAGAAGGCGCAATTAATCATTCCCCTTTTTGCGCGGAAAACCGCATATTGCATAGATTCATCTCCGTCTAGCGGTTCGAGTCTCTCTCTCTCTCTCTCCGCAGCTGTTGGTTTGAGCAGACGAAAAAAAAAATGAAATTGGACGTAAGAAAATAAAGGAGGACGAAGCCGAGGCGAGAGAGTCTTATTGTGGCGTGACAATCTAGATTTTTGTTTACGCCAAGATCCGGAGCGAGGTGTTTTTATCGAAATTCGTACGTGCGAGTAATCCTTCCTCAATTACCGATTGAAAAAGTTTCGAAAAAGCAAACACGCAGGGAGCGTTCGTTCCCCTGGCGATAAATCAGTTTAGGGATTGGTCCTGCATTGGCGAGTGCCTCGATGACTCTGGGATAAGGGACTATCCGTTATAATTCACTTAAAAAGAAATGAGAAATGCATTTTTGACGATTCAATAAGCAGCGCGCGAGTCCTCTCTCTCTCTCTCTCTCTCTCTCTCTCTCTCTCTCTCACCTATCGACGAAATCGCGCCGGGGATACTTAGTCATCGTAGGCAACACGGAGACTCGGTCCATTCATCAAACCTCAAAATCATTCAATCGGCCCGTCCCACACGTCTGGCAGTCAATCCCATCGAGTTTATCGCTAATCTCCATCCTTCTCTTCCCCCCTTTTGCTCTCTCTGCCTCTATACAGCGGATTCTTTCCCGCAGCACTCGTTCTACGACTAATGCTGCGTATATAAGAGGAGCCATCATCTTAGTATCACGCGATGCGATCTGGATTCAACTCCTAACCTAAAAAACACGCCCGGAGCGTTGGAGGTGTGTGTGTGTTTCTGTGTGTGTTTAATGTCGAAGATACAGTTTGGTTTGAAACTTCATTTTCAAATTCATAACACGCAATTTATCATTTCCATTTTATCATGCTCATGGCGAGAAGCAACGGAAGATACGTTTTTACACAAACACATTACACATTATGAATGAACGGATCTTAATGTATAATTTACTTGGACGTGTAAGACATATCAAAGTGATTCGTGCTCCCCAACTTCTCCACTCCGTATCAACTGTTTACACTAACACCTTTCGACCGAATAATTCTCTTGTGGTAATTTTTATATATAAGAAACTTTAGCGAGATTATTTTTAATCAAGCCATGATTGATCCTCCGAAAGACGGTCATTCTTTACGAGAATTAATTTAATTAGCGGGGCACCTCTGGCTCTCGCAAAAAGAAAGCAGCGAATAAGGTAACGGAGTGAGATAGATGGCGAACACGAGTACAAAGCGCTGGAATCGCGGAGGCTCGAGTTCATACGAGCTATAATAACATCGAAAGCCAACAAGCCTGAAGAAAGACGTCCCGATTTGCTCTTTTTCCTTCTCTCCCGCTTCTTGGAGCCAAGAGAGAGAGAGAGAGAAGAACGTAATTACTTCGCGAGCGACACACATATAGCCGACGTCGATTTCCGGTACTTTCGACGCCGACGTCGTGTCGCGACCTTTGTCCCAGTAACGTTCGCGAGGAAACTGAATATCTCCCTCTCTCTCTCGTGTAATGTCGCGCTGAGAAATTGAGAGAGAGGAGAAAGATAGCGACGGAGATACGTCTTGTCGCTCAAGAAGGGTCTGCCTGCCTAATGAAAAACAAGGGATTCGCAGGAAATGCAAATATATCGTCGACAATACAAATTACCGGCTCTCTGCGATTTAATGAACTCCACTTACTTTTTTACTTTGAATTATACTCCGAGCGGTAAATTTTTGTTTTGACAATTCGCTCGTCCGCTCGCAAATGGAGCAACTGTTCCGTTAATTACAAGAACGAACAGGCCGCTTTCTTCCCCCCTAATCAGCATTCGACGGTATAAAACTCCGATTCAGCGGCGGTGTGTCTTTATCAAGTGAATCGAGCGCCTACGCACTGCTAACCCAAATAATTCTCCCGAGCCTCGCTGATTTTTTTCACCGGCCGCCGCGCATTAAAAATGTTCCAGGTGGTGCGTTTGAAACACAAACGCCTCATTAATTACTCGCGTCCCACTTGCGTTCCATCCCACATTCTTCTTTTTCCCAAGGCGGCAGCGGCAGCGGCAGCACAATTAATTAAAAGGAGAACAATTGTCATTGCGTCGCTGCTCGTCGTCGTCGTCGGTCGGCTCGTTTTGTCGCGGCGCTGACACGTAACTGTGCGCATACGTCTCGAGTGCCGGCGAGCGGCGGGGGGAGAAAGACGGAGTATCGCGTCATCGAATAATTGGAGCTATTGGAGATTCGTTCCGTATTAGGGCCTCGCCTCGTTAAAAGGCGGACTCCTCCCCGAGCCGCTACTAACCGACTGCGTATATACATTGCTGCGCCCGAGCTCCTCGTTTCCTGCTTCTTGCGCGTATCTGATGCGCTCTTAAGCGATTGTTGGCTCCGTCCTTTCTTTTGCTCTCTCGCCGAGGGAGAGCCTCTATCTGTTACTACTCTACTTTTTACGAGTTTCAGCGCTCTTTGTTACTATTGCGATTAATCAGCTCTTTCAAGTGCACGCAGCTTAAAGGTTTACCAACGTTTTCTGCAAAATAGTCTTCCTCGGGATGTTTGTTCGAAATGAACATGTGTTTTACAATGCGCAATATCCTCCCTTGATAGCGACATTTTTTCAAATCGAGAAAAAGACTTACGATTCGAAAAAAAAAAAAAAAAACGTTGCGGTCGCAGTTGAAGCCCCCGAGTCGAGGACTTTACTGTACTCCTCAACACAAAGTGGAGCAGTAGTGATGCACCGCACATCGCAATCTCGAATCAGCATCTCGGTAAAAAGCTTCCTTCCGTCGGCGCTTATCTACCGTAGCTCGTCTTCTTCGTCCTCACCTCTCCGCGGAGCCGGAGAGAGAGAGAGAGAGAGAGAGAGATCTGTCTGAGATGACCGGTGCGCCGGCGTTGTTTTGCTCCGAATGGGAATCTTGATTGCGCCTTTGTTCAACTCTCTGTTATGGAGTCGTAGCCGCGCGCGGCCCCGCGTATTTTGTTATAGCCGCGCCAATGACGCTGCTCAAAACCGAATCGCTCCGGGGGCGAGGAAGAGCCTATACGAGTGACCCAGATTTATTTTGCGCAATCGAACGGACGGGGAGAGAGAGCAGCCGCGGTATTACAGTTAGTAATTGAAGCGTCTAATTAAAAAAGTTGCCGCGCTTTTCACGTAATTTCGCTTTCGCGACACCTCCGGCGGCTCTCCTTCCGTCTTACAACTTTGTAAGGGCCGGGATGAAAAATTAAGAGGAGGAGGAGGAGGAGGGGAGAGAGAACGGAAAGGCTGAGTGCCGGCGCACTTCATCTCGAGAGCCTCTTTTTAATTCTATTAATTTGGAAGCTCTTAAGCTTCTACTTAATACACCGCGGAAGGGAAAGGAGAGCGGAGAGAGAACCATCGAAAACTTTCTGGAGTAACGTCGAGTTTATGTCAGTCTTATGGCGGACTAAAGTTTATTTAATAAGCTTAGTTCTTACGATTTTACGTCGTGTTCTACCTCCTTTTTTGAGGATCAGCATGACGAACGGTTGCTCCAATCTGAAATCCAAATAGTAAACATATTTTAGTGAAACGTCGCTATAGAAGCAGACTTAAAATAAGTTAATTGACACCGAAGCCACCATTTTCCAACTTGGTTCAAATTACTGGCACTGCCAGTACCAAGATTCCGCGATTAATGCCTCATCGAGAGTCAAAAACTAATTGAAGGCTCGCCTTCTCAATTTCGTTAAACAAACTTGCTCTCAATTAAACAATCCAACCGCGGCGCAGATTCGCAGCCGACAAACTTGGGCTCATACTTCGGAGCAAACAGTTCCCGTAACAATCAGCAACAAACCGCCCGCCGCGCGCCGCGCGCGACCCAAAGACAAACGTCCCGCCGGGAAGCGCCAGATGGATCTAGCCGAGAGAGAGAGAGAGAGAGGCGATGAACTTTTCCCTCGAAGGTCAGGCGGAAGAAGAGGAGAGAGAGCCTCGCGCTCTCGCGGAGCTCGTTAGCACTTGGCTTTTCGTGCGTAAATTTTTCCCGGACGCGCGACTACGTGCTCGAGTTTCTCGAGTTCTCGGCTAGGCGCACGTCCAGTCTCTAGGCTCTTATCTTTTTTATTTACAATCTATGCTCCTCAGCTCCACGAATTCGAGGCTGATTAAAAATCGCAGATACGCGCCTGATGTTTGAGGACAGATAGCGGACTTCCCCGTTCTCGTGGCTGCGTTCCTATTTTCTTATTATTTTCCTCTAAAAAAAATCACATTCGATGGAATCGCCGATAATCGGATTATCGGACGAGGTGGCGGTGGAGATAATTTTCGGTATAAATAATATGCACCGGCGGAGGAAGACACACAGTAGCAGGTATTACTTTCGACAGTGAACGGGTGACAAGTGTAACCGACAAAATGCTCCCTCGATTCTTGACCGTCTGCGCTCTCGCGTTCTTCGTTGCCGTTGTGCACACCGGAGTCGAAGCTGATCCGATTTTACCGCAAACTTTGGAGACTGCAGTCGAATATAAAGATGGTTCCGTCGCGAACTTTAACGTGAGTATATACACTTGGTAGATACTTTATTTCTCTAATACTTTCTTGGAGTATTTATTTATTTATTTTTTTCAATATTGGATATAAAATATAAAAGGTTAAAAATTGGTTTTAACTATTTTTAACAAGCTTTTATTTTCGAATGCTATTACAGCTAATAGACAATATAATGGACATCCTCAAGGACATTTTTGTTGAAATTACGACCAATTGCCTGAAAGCAGCCGCTAACGAGTGCAAAAAGTATTGGCTCCGACCCAAGAAGCTCATAAACTGCGCCGTATGCATATGTTTTTTTTGTTTATTTATTTAAAAAATGACTGCAATCACGTACTTACACGCTTTCCTTTCCGATCTTTTGCAGAAGGAATATTTCAAGGAAAACGAAGGAGACTGCGCTATTCCACAGTAATTGCCCTGCCCTCGATTGTCTGTTATCAGTATTTCGTCTACACTTTTTACGATGTTTAATTAGTTCTAACTTTAACTATGTTACTCATTATTCTTTATTATATTTTTTCAATAAAGTTATGTTTCTAAAGACAAAAGATTAATTGAATTATTAATTGAGAGGTACTTCCCCGCACTTTAAGATTCTGACGATTAGGCCTGCATTACAAAATCTTTATCGACGATAATGCTTTAGTAAACAGTATTGATTAATAAAACTTTATCTTTTATGCAATAAGAGTTTATCTCTACTAAGAGTGTAGTATTCGGAAGAGAGCAGTGATTATATCAGACACCAGATTACCGTTTAATTGATGATCAATAAAAAAATCTTAAATTTTTAATTCGAAAACGAGAATTTCTCCTTAAACTCAATTACTCGAAAATGAAGTCAAGCCACAGCCCCCAATCCAGAATAGCTCTGCATTCGAAAGTTGATTATCGAGCGGAAGCTAACAAAGCATACTTAAATTCGAGCAAGACGGCGGCGGCGGCGGCGGCGCGTCAGTTCCGTCCCGACAGGGCTGCACTCTCTCTCTCTTGCGCACGGCCCATTAGGCAGGGGGGGCGAGAGGAGCTCGGAGCCGGCCGTTTAAATAGCAGGAAGCCGCCTCGGCGAGCGCGCGAAAACGAGAGCGACAGTGACGGATTGGTTCTCGCTTCCCCTCCGCTCTTAATTTCGCCCCTGCGGCAACTATTTAGCGGACGTAATTTAGCGCGAGGGTCTGCGCGCGCAGCCCGAGAGCTCCGATTAGTAACGTCCCGAGCAAGTTTCCCTCCTGCACACCAACTTCGCACTGCAGCGGCGGCGGCGGCGGCGGCGGCCCTCTGTGCTTTATTTCTGAATTCCAACTTGGACTTTGCGCGAAATTTCTCCCGGCTTTTAAGGACGATGCCCTTGTTTATCGGGAACTTGGCAATTTCGCGGGGAGAGAACTTGCGGAGAATGCGGAGAATATTGTCGGACGAGTTAATTTCGATACTCGGACTGAAAAGTGGGCCCCCCTCGAGATCTTTATATGTATTTCCCGTAAAATGGATATTTTAACGTCGCCGATAAATTGAATATTCCGGAAAGGATTTCGAAGCTGGAAATTGAGGCAAAAGAACGATATGTCAGCCCGGGGGAGGGGGAGCGCCAGACAAATCGAATAAACGAAGATTTCATTTGCAGCCGGCAGCATCGACAGATATTTTGCACTCGCGTCAATTTTTCTTGATCCTATTCGAGAACGAAGTTACAAGAGGGGAATTTCGGGGGGCTTACGTGTCTCATTTTTACGTCGCTACCTGCCGCGCAAATTCCGTTAGCTTCTAATATCGAACGGGTTCTCTTTCTTAAATCCTATTTATGACGCTGTTGACTATTCCAGCGGCGTCTTTTGGAAATAGATTCCGCTATCGGATTAGCGCAATTTTTATACTGCACCAACTGGAAACCTAATATATTTTTTAAAATATCCATCTCCTCCTCGGATCGCCGGAATACTAAAATAGAGACAGCCAGAGGCTTCGTTCGAGAGATGCAATTGAATTTGAATAATTTCATTCCTGATAGAGTGAATTTCCGCACACTGAGACTCCTCGCCAAGCAAACGCTATTTCGCCTCCGTAAATGAAACGAACGGCTGCCGGATCCCCCGTCAATTTATTTCCTTTTCGCCGTGATGGTCTCCGAAGACCGAAACTGTTTAGCCGTGTCCTCGAAGTCCGTAATCGTCCGTAATTACCGACTTGGATTTCATTTCCAGTCCCCTGGAAACTTTTTACAATGCACCCGATTGAAAACGAAATCTGTATCTGGTGTCTTAATCTTTATTTCTTAATGGCAAGATCCGACGAGACCCTTTTTATCAGCGGGGGAAAAAAAAAGGCAGTAATCATGACAACTGAATACGATGTCGTTCTCCCTCGGGAGCCAACCGATCCTCGATCCGAGAAAAGCTCGATTCGCGTAGTTTCTCACCGTAACAATGGGAGGTAAAAAACCGATCGAAGAAAGAGTCGGCGCCGGTAACGGTACCAGCGATCCTCTTCTGTTCTTACGGTTAATATTTCCATAAATATTTGAGATCTGTCTCCAATTAAAGTCCCTCGGCGTTTCGCGGGGGGAGGGAGGGGAGAGGAAGAACAATCGGGCGCGCTCCATTGAATCGGCCCGGAGCTCTTTTCCCACACGAAAAAAGCAGGACAATTAACCTTCTCTCCTCGCGGCGCGCGCGCGCGCGACAAAACGGCCGCGATGAGCCGCCGACTGGGGCAATGGTGTGTGGCTCACCCAATTATGGTGTTTTGTAATTGTTTCCACGAGCAATTATAAAGGCGCGGGGCCGTTATGCGCGAGAAACTTTTTTTTTTCCTCCGCCGGCTTTATCTCGGCCGACTCGGATCTACGGCCGCCTCTCCTGGCCTACTACCGGGTGGCGAGTGGACTCGAAAAAATCCTTTAATTAACTTAAGTACCGAAATAAAAATTCGAGAAAAAGTTAATTAATCCCCGGAAAAACGGTAATGGCGCGGCCGGGTGTTTTGTCGGTATCGGAAATGAACCGTGCCAACTTGAATTTGCGTCTCGAAAGTAAATATTTTGAAGAATTCATTCTATCGTCGAATTATTTCGAAAGAATTGTAAATTCCGTGATCGATAAGCTGCTTATTTAGAAAGCGATAAAAGCAATACGATAAAAGCATTCTTCAATGAAGATCTAAACGATAATCGCATTCCGATCCATGAAAATCACAAGAAACGGAAAACAACGTTTCGCCCAACGGCAGGCTCAACGAAACTATATAGTCCCAGCCTCGTAATAACCAAATGAAATTTAACGCGAAACCTTCCAGCTCCGAGTTGTCTCAAAACGCCGCTCACCCAGCCGCAACCCTCCTCTCGGCAGCGCCGCCGGAACACTCCTCTCACGTGTCATCTTCATCGGGGGGGGGGGGGGGGGAGCATCCTTTGTCCAATTATCCCTCGCGCGTAATGACTCGGCGACGTACACGTGCGTTCCGCGGCGCAAAGAGGCGACGAAAGGTTAAGTGGCGTCCTTAAAGCGCGCGAACAGCCGGGGGAAGGAGGGGAGGGGGAGGAGCTCGTGCCGCTTTCGGAGGCTGCACGTGCGCGCCTGTCCTCGAGTTCACGAGCTGAAATGAATGGGGCATTCGTTGCGTCCTGTGCGCGCGCGGATACTTTTCGGAGAACGCCTCTGCGCGATTCTCTCTCGGGCTGTAATGAATTTAATGAACTCCCCTTCGCCTACGGTGCGTAGAGGCCTGCGTTGGATTAGGTTTAACGAGCCTGCAGTTTCTCTCTCCTTAGTTTTTTTAGGAAATTTTGGAGGCAATTTCGTTTTCTCGGCGTTTCATCTGATCTTGTAATTGCGCGCTGTTGTTTTCTTTTTTTTCGAAAGCAAATGGATTTAGTGCCGCGGCAATAAAAGGCACGTTAGTTACGACGTGTTAATATCGCCAATAAACGTTTTACGACTAAAAATATATATCGATCGAAGCTCGGCTCGACAGCACAGTTACTTCCCCCCCGTAACAATTTGAGCTCTAAAAGACAACAAAAAAATGAGCGAACTCGACTTCCTCGTCCCCGTCGCCAGCCATCATTTAAAAACATTAGCCGCGAGCGCTCGGACGCGAAATAAAACGGAGATCCGCCGGCAATCTCTCTCGGCGGCGAGGAGGAGAGTCGTTTACGACGCGTCAAGTCACTCTCCTCGGCGCGCAGTGACACCGCGAATCCTAAGCTACCGTAAAACATCACGCCACTAACCCCGTCGCCATTAGTTCTTCTTCGTTAGCCTCTCTCTCTCTCTCTCTCGCGCGCGCTAATGCATCGCGCCTATTGCGAGATAATTGCGCGACCTCCATTCTCTCCCCCCCTCTCTCTCGCTCTACGTACGGTTAACCCTTTAGATTATCGCGCGCGCGAGCGGCGCGGCGTTTTTACTCGCCGCGATGACACTCGTTGCGTTGTAATGTAAGCCAATCGTGACTTAACAGGAAAGCCATTAGGATCGTGCTCGAGATTCGATCTCGAATTAAAATTATGTAATTTGATTTGTATTTAGACAAGTTGGCCTCCATTACCGCTCGTACTCAAATTTTATATTATATGTATGTGCTCCACGTCGAGAGGCAGAAATTAACCTTTGGCTTTTTTCTATTTTCAGGTATGTATCGCCGCTCTCCTCGCTCACCTTCGTTTTCTCGCTCGATGGGTAAGCCACATGGAAAATAGTTCCTATCAGTATTCTTATTTATTTTTTGCGTTTAGAAATAAAATGTAACAATTTATGAAGGAAAGATTTTTCATATAACGTAGCGAGATAATGAGGCGGAAAAAATCGCGAGCCCTCCAGCTGTTGCTCCTTCCTGCAGGATACATAATTTTTATCAGCCGGGAAAAAATAGTAACGTTAGGCGGAACTGCGTAAGTCAGTCAGTTGTTTAAAATGTGTTGAGAGATTGAACAGTTAATGTCGTAAATATCCGAGCGGTACGTTTTCTATCCCGCTTATCTCGCATTAACATCCGAAAACACAATTTCCGTCTCGAGTCGGGTTAAATTTCTCGAAAGAGTTTTTCCAAAATTAAAACGACCCTCCCCACTTTCACAAACATTCAGCCAGACGAGTTGCCGGAGCTCTCTGTTATCAGTGTAATCCTTAAACGCGCCGAAATCGGAAGATTCAGCTTAGCGCGGACTAGGTTTAATTGCCAGCTTCAATTCGTTCGTTAGACTCCCGCGAATGCTTACTCAGGTCCGTAAGTTCATGTACGCCCGCCGAGAGAGAGAGAGAGAGAGAGAGGGAGTCCCTCGAAGCCGGACGAAACTGCGCAAAGTTCCCCGGCAGCCTCTTTCTCCCATTACTAAATTAAGTTTAGCGAGCAGTTTGTCGATTTGTCAAGGTGCGCGCAGCTGCTGATTCCACATGGGAAAACTTGACGAACGGCGCCCGCTCGACTTAACGACGAGGCTAATTCCTCGATCCGGAGGAAGATTCCCCAAGTTAAAGACAACTCCGCGCGGCGCAAACAAGCAGCCGGACCGTTTTTCCGGGGAACGGCTCGGCGAGAGAGGGATATTTACGCAGCGCGATTTCACTTAGATAATCAAGAGGGGTAGTAACGAGGGCTCGTAACGGAGAATGAAATTCAAAACGTTGTATTATTCGCCCGACAATAATGGACTCTCTCAACCGCGCGCAGTTGCTCTGGAACTTCTCGGACGCGCCGAGGATTTCGCGGAAAGCCGCTCTCTCGCGGATCGCAATAAAAGCTCGTCGCGGCGCTCTCGCGCGGATTTCCTTTTTCTTTACGACTTCGCGACGCGGCGTCGACGACTTTCTCTCTATTAATTGCCGTCGTTAAAGGCGTTTACAGTGTCCCGTTTTTACTATACCGACCGAAGAGAGCCGTTGTTGCAGCCTCATTGTCAGTCCTCCCGAATAATACCTGTTATTACGGGGCTAGAAAATTCATTTTCCTCTATAGTCCGAGCGGCGCGGAATCGAAGATGGAACGGCGAAAGGTCGGGAGAGAGAGAGCTTTTTCCGTCGACGATAATTACGGGTTGCACGTTTCGCGAGGATCATTGAACGGCTAGCGGTGCGCGTCGCCATTACAATCGATTGCGTATAAATTACGGAATATAGCCGGCAGAAATCCAGCCGGTAAAAATAGCCCGCATTTGTCGGGCAAAGGAGGAAACGGCTTTTCAAAGGGAGGGAGAGAGCAGTTCGCTCATTTTAAAGACGGCTTGTCCATTAGTTTAATGCGTCGCGCGGGAAAAGCAATAAATTCCTATCCTGATGAATCGTTAAACAGATAGAAGATAAAAGCTGGTTTTGATACACCCCGTTTAAGTCGTTTGTAATTGAAACATAATGTACAACTCGACGGAGATAAGGAACTGGCTACCGAAACGGTTTGTCTTTTTAAATTCTTTTTTTTTTTTTGCAGCGAGAGAGACTTTAAATTTATAACGCTCAGATTGTTTTCGGTGCGTCGTAAATCTCGGACAGAGATCGATAACGTCCGTCGATCTCTACATAAATTATGTGTATAGATATACTTTCTTTTTGATCTTATTAGGAGACAATACGAGATTATATTGACATTCAAGAAAGTACACTCAATTATTCTTATTTTTCGTACACTCGGAACTCGATTCGTTACGTAAACCAGAAAACCGGCTAGCCGTAATTTTCTTGCCTCTTGCACAACCAGATATACTTACCACTGAAACCACCTTACGGTCTCCAATTAATAAGTCATCCTCCATCTCCCGGACACTTCGACACTCGATTTTTCTCCCCGATCGTCGTCGCACTTCGCAAAGCAGCACTTTGTGATCGCACAGTTCTCAGGAACGATTACGACCTTAATATCTCTCTCGGTCCTCTTTCTCTCCCGGTGAAATTATTGCTGCGCTCGGAGAGGAGCGATGGTATGTGGGTAATTAGTCTAGTGCCGAGATCGTCTGGCAAGTTGACGAACGCACCAGTCTTCTCCCTCGTCGCGCCGCGTAATAATGGGAGCTGCTTTGGACTTTTACGAGTTATCCATTCGCATCCGTATATGCAAATCGCGAGGAGTGTTGACAGTCGAGGAGCTTTTTTTGCGGGCAAGAAATGGGACGGGCGTAAAAACTAATCGCCTATTCGTTTTTCAGCCTGTAACATTATAAAGTAATTTATTGCGCCGAATAAATCATTCGGTTTATGCTTTTTACAAGCTCGGAAGAATTATGTATCCAAGCGGCGAGGCCAATCAATCACTTAGCCGGCCTGAATTATTCCATCCATCAAGCACCTCCGATTATATCATTTACACTTAAGAGAAAACATCAGAATTCACTCAGAAAACCGCTCGAATTTTGATTCGTCGGCGGCGCCGAGTTACACCTCCGCTCCCTTTGTTTGTCCGCGCCGTCGGGTGATCCCTCCGGGGAGTCGCGAGGCCCCCGCAACTCCCGGGTACACACGCAGCTCGCGCGCACGTGTGATCCCAAGATTCCCCTTCGTTACTCCCGAGGCTTTTGTCTCCGAGGGAGAGATTCTTCCGCGCGCGCGCGCCTGCTATTTTTCAATTTGCAGCTGCGAGCGACCGCAAATATTTGGCCCCGTTTCCTCCGGTGAGTTTTGCATTTTTACAGGAGGAATCTCCGAGATGTGGCGGCGTCGAGGTATTTTCAAATGAACGTCATTAACCCTACGTGTGATGTGGCGCGGGCGCGTAAAGCTATCCGACATATTAACAGTAAATTATTTGCTTACATCGAGCTCTGGGAGTTTAAATGCGCGGGTAATGTAGAATACGTCGATCCTCTGGAGTTAACAAAGTTATTGGTATATATACAAGCCATTAAAATATTTTACTTTACCAACTATATTCGGGTATGCTCCGTTTGATCCCTAATGTTGTTAAAAAGTTTAATGGGATTGAATATTTTTCAAAATTTTCTGTATTTAAACTTATAAAACGTTGATTGCTGGTACATTAAAGTATCTAAATTTTAAAGTTAATTGCAGCGTACAATGTAATTATTCTAAATAAGTTAAAATTTAGCTTAAAATTATTTTAGAATTATATACTTATTAGAATTAAAATGCTTGGAGTTAGTTTAAAATAATAATAATGTTATTATCGACTGCACTTTATTTACTAGTCCTATTCAGCCAACCTAAAAATGTTTACTAAAAAAACTATTAATGGCTGTATCTAATCTTCCGGCTGAAATCATTCCAGAAAAGCATGCCTATAAATTACGCGATCAGTTTAGTTTGATAAGGTAAACGAATATAAAGGAGGAAGCTAAAACAATGCGAATTCCTTCGGCGCTTCTTTCGCGGAAATCAAACTTGGCGAAAGTTCGCGCGTAACTTATGCATTCGAACCCTCGCGGCATAGGTTATACTGGCCGCGGGAATTATGCACCGACCCTCGAAATTCTCCAACCATGGCAATTCTCTCTCTCGAAGAATTTACCGGACTTGAGGGTGTAAGTGAATCCTCCTTACCTTCCTCTCTCTCTCTCTCTCTCCCTCTCTGCCTTCAGCGGCCACGGCAACGAATCGGCTGAAAAAGGAAGTGCAGATACGCGCGTACATGTCAGTATGAGTGTAAATTTTCGCGCGCAAGCACCCCGTACATAAAGAAGCTGCGAGAGGAAGAGCTCGGGAGAAAAAAGATGGAA
Organism: Ormyrus pomaceus; assembly: GCA_900474385.1. Taxonomy (NCBI): domain Eukaryota; kingdom Metazoa; phylum Arthropoda; class Insecta; order Hymenoptera; family Ormyridae; genus Ormyrus; species Ormyrus pomaceus. The sequence continues at coordinate 12,843 of UCOM01000639.1, read as the reverse complement.
TCAGCGGAGGGAAATTGCGAGTGGAATGTTTGAGCGAGGGAGAAATTTTTATCGAATTATATGGTACGTATCGATTGGAGAAAGTGGTGGAATTGGTGTGTTAAGACGTCGACTGAAAAGTAGAAAAATTCGAAGCAGTCGAGGAGAAACAAATAGGAAGAATTAAACATGTAGTAACAAAGGATTTGGAACAATCGAGACAAAGAAGCGTAGGAAAATAAAAGAATGGTCGAGATCGAAAAATAAAGGAGTCGAAGGAGGAAGGATAAAGCAATAAAAGAAGGAGCGATAGAAAAATGCGGCACAAATAAGGAAGCAAAAGGAAAGTGAGAGGTAACTCTCGAAATGAGGCAAGAGAAAAAGGGTTCGAAAAATGGAAGAGCAAGTGAGAAAATGATGGAGAATAAAGAGAGATAGAAGAGATTTGGCATTCTCACAGTCCTCAATCACCCAGCCTCTCTTTCTCTCTCTCTCTCTCCTTCTCATTCTGCGTTGGCAACTTTACGAGCCTGATCGTGCCGCTCAACGACTTGGAATATCTGCGGGGATATAGACATATTTACGTTTAACCCCGACTACCGATATCGCGCAATCCCCTGGGTTCGATCCGTCCTCTCCCTCTCTCCCTCTCTCTCCCTCGTCCTATCTACCTCCTCGCCTTTCCCGAGCTGCGCAATACATTCATCGGACTGGAACTTCGTAGCGGCAGCAGCTTGCCGTCGACGTGCTGTGTCAATTGCAAGCGATGCGTCTGCTGCGGGTAAACCGGAGATGTGAAGCGGAAGAAGCGGAGATGGGAGCGACGCTTGAAAACCCTCTTTGGAATAAAATGCTATTTCGCCAGCAAGCGCGATTAATTCAAGTTTCTTCCTTTTTTCATCAGGTGGCTTTACTTTGGTCCTTTAACTTGTAATGGAATTACATCAAGATTGTGGACGGACGAATAAATCTTTACGCTCTTATTCCGCGAGAAAGCTTTAATTTCGAAATAAAATACGATCGCGTCCGTATTAAATGATGCATCCTCTGTCAAAACAATGAATAAATCAATGCTTGATTTAGTAGAAATTCATTACAGCAGATTGGGACAGGTTGATTCGAAACAGATCAATACCGCCAATGATTGAGTCACCAGCGTAATTCCTTATCAGGGATGTAGTGCAGCTCCGTATCAGTGAGTGGACACAATTGTCGTCCATAAAGTAGCGGTAATTAACGGCTGCGGAAGATCGAGACCAGGATTGAGAGGCTGCGCGGCGCACGAGCCGGAGGATTATCGGGCCTGGAAGAAAGGTCTTGTACGTAAATATCCCCGGGAAAGAGAGGCGATACCCTATTTCGACTAATGAATATGCATCGCCATATTTTCGCCGGGGATCCAGCCTTTGGACTGCTTTACGCTCGGCTCCGTGGGAGAAACGCCGAAGGTGTCTCCGCAGTCGGTCGGTCGCGCGTGCGCGTATATATGTGTACGTATATATGCGCGAGCGAGCCACCTCGCTCTAATCCCAGATAAAGGCGACCCAGAAAGAGAGAAAGAAGAGGCAGAAGAAGAAGAAGAAGAAGCAGAGGAGCAGGAAGAAGTATGCATCCGGGAGAGTATAAGATTACTTCGGCGGGCGGCCCCCTTACTTTATAGTCCTCTATTCTTCTGTTCTTTATTGCGAGTCCCGCTCTGTATATACGTATATACACTGTGAGAAACTTACCGATGGAACTTGGCCGGATATATATCAATTATCCTGCTTTACGGCTTTCGGAGATGCTAAAATTTTGACTGATACTGATAAAATGTTCATCTCCTTGTTATCATTGACGTCCTGATCGTTGTTTACAGTTTAATCAGCTTTGCCATTATTGCGGTTCTATTATTTATGGCGGATTTGAAATTTACATTGCAATGTCTGAATACTCTGCTAACTTGCAGCAAATTCTCAGCCAATTATGAACCTACCAAGTAATACTTGGAAAATCTGGCTCAAAATATTTAGTTGAACCTTCTATAGACCAAATTTTTTATTTATGTATAAATGGTATACCATATTGTATACGAAACGAAAATCCATCATCAACTATAATTTTGATTTCGGAATTCCTTCCATGAAGAGCTAAAATGCACTCGGAAAACGAAAGGAAATAAATCTTTGAGTTCATTACGGTCGAAAAGCATTGTCGAGCATGATTCCACCTAATCCATGAAAATTTAATAACCGTCATGTAAGAAAGCCTACTCTAAATTCCGCCGATAGGAGCACGAATCATCCACTAATAAGAACTCGAAGCCACCCGAGCGGGTTTCATCGTCCGCTCAATCTTAGGAGCTTCGTCGGCTCGTTTCTCGCATTCTAAGCACGCTGCTCTACATCCAACCCTCGGGGCCGCTCTCTCTATGATAATGCCCTTATTAGCGTGAGGCTCGATAGGGGCCTCATCCTCCGAAGATTCCATTCAATCAGGGCCTCCAGGCTGCGGCTCGATAACGACCCGCTGTATATATCTACTGTGTGTGTGTGTGTGTGTACGTGTTTGTTCGCTGTCGAAAGACCGGTAAAATAATTAACGGTCCTAGGGAGAGCAGTTCTAGGTCTCTCGAGCGAGGCGCGGCTTTAATAAAGCAGTCTCGCCGTGCGATGGACTCCAAACGAGCTGCGGAGGAAGCCACATTCTTTGATGTAAACCGCTGATCTTTACGGGAGGAAATTAAGTCTCGCTTTTGCGCCGCTGCAGCTCTCCTTTTTGCTTCAACTTTCAAAGCTATTGCACCGATCTTTACGGGGTCGGGCCCGAGGTGTCATGTGTCGGCCTATCCGTTCTTCTATTTTGCAGCCTCCTTTCTGCTCGGGATGAAATTAAAATTGATTAGCTTGGTGCGCAGGTCAGAACGCTCGTAATGGCAGTGAAAGATTTCGTGGAACTCAGCAAGTAGTTTGCTATCGGTACGTTGTAGTTCGTTCTGCTTTTCCCATTGCTTTTTTTTCTCTGTGCCTCTCGTTTAGTGAGAAATTGCATCACGTCAAATCGGCGTAATGGCAAGGCTCCGAACTTCCTTTCAATCTTCCGCTACTTCGGTATACACATTGTAGTGGATGTTGGCCCTAAACTGTGCGATGGCAGAGGCAGGAAAAAGCTGGAGAAAAAGAGGAGAGAGAGACACAGAGAGCGAGTAATGTCAGTTGTTTCTTTCGACTAACAGCTGAGCGAAAACGAGTTGCTCTGGCTATTACTGAAATCTCAGAATCTCGGGGCAATGAAGAGTTTTGTCGACCGGACAGAAATATTCCGTACGGAGAAAAGATGCAATTGAACGTGCCATTGCGTTTCTACTGTAAATTAATGGATAGCGAGGAATTCGCCAAGTATGACTGAAATCGCCGAGATAAAGTAATTTTAAACGGGAAAGGAAAGCTCTTCAACTTATCCAATAGAACTTTTATCAAATTCATCTATCAAAATTAGTTTCGTTAGTTAAGAACTTTGCATATTAACCCGTTCCATCAAACTTACATCCACCAATTTTTTTACTTCCAAGTTTCTTATCATCACATAGTTCTAGAACTATTTACATGTCTTTTACTTTATTTAATTTATTACAATACGTGCTCTCATCTAAGGTTAACGCTGCCTTCTAGAACTTGTAAATTTTCAGAATGGTTCAGGATAATTTATCAAATCTTCAAACTTACACATCTAGGTCATACGTATAAGTATGTTTCTTGTGTTGCGGTACGTTCAAAACGTGGAATCCTGAAAAGTATAAATAAATGAATATTTTTGTGTGCAGTTCCATCTATCTTGCATCTTACAAAATAAGTTGCTTTTGGGTAGGAAAGAAGAAAAGAAAATTGTGTCAGATAAATAATTGCATTTATTAATTTCAATAAATTTCTCATAAATTATCTCAATTTTTGAACTAAATAAAATTCATCTCTCGTTTATTAAATAAAAATAGCAATTACGTAGAGTGAAAAAGGAAAGCAGGGAACCGGCTCGAAAAAAAGAGACGGAGGCGCAGCAGAAATCTTTGGGGCGCAAAAATCCTCGGGGGCGGTAATGCAGCTTGGGCAATCGAGCCTCCGCTTGGCTCCGATCATCATTCGGCATCATCCGCGCAATAATTCACGAGCCGACTGCTGGGATAAAACCGTTACTCAATTCCCGGGCAGGTTAATAATTAACGAGATGTCGATCAAATCCGCCGACGCGCATGCGCCTCTGCCTTCCATTATCCTGCTTCTTTTTTTCTTCCAGTCGTGCTCGCGCGCGCGCGCGCCAATCCGCTTAGTCTCGGCTGTTTTTGAAAGCTCTTTCGCCTGCGAATTATTTCTCCGCTGCTACCCCTCTTGGCTTCGGTGCTTTTGCACATTGTTCTTTGGGGGCTTTAACGCCGCTTGTATGTTTAATGAGCGCTGTTGCTCGTGTCTTTTTGAATGCGGATTTCTCCTAATTCTGAGAGAGAGACTCTAAGGGGTTGAGAACGGCTTTTATTTACTCTGCTCCTTTACCGAGGTAAGTTCCAGTTTTTAGTTTATAATTATAGAGTACGCTATTTGTTCAAGAATTATTTTTTTTTCTATTCCGCGATCTATTCTAGATAATAATTAACGGCTTGATTAAATTCTGAATGGCGTATCGATTATTCCTCGATAGTAGAGATTCTTTTATGGTCAAAGTACTTACCGCTGTGTCGACCGCGGCGATCGAAAAGTATATTCACGTCCACAAGATACTATCGGTACTGCAAATTACGAGCTTGTAATTAAGTTTTTCTAATTTTTCCGAAAATTAAAATGAAAATTAATTAATCAATGTCAAAATTTTGTAGCGTAATGAATTACGCGATTCGTAAATTAGAAACTCGTAATTTCCCGGACCAATAACTTCCTCAAGATACGCGCGCGCAGCTTCTGACTCTTCATCCGTGAAACGGTTTTCAATTCGAAAACGCCATTAACAAGAACTAGATAATGATCAATAAAAGATAGCAATGACTTTCATTTTTTTGACCATATATTTATTTTAGAAGAATTCCTCGAACGGGATGACAACTCCAAATTTATGATACGTCTGTAAATACGTATATTCTAATTATTATTTATTAGATAACTTTAAAAAAATTTAGGATGCAGAGTATAAATTAAATTATGAATTAAATTTACAGCCCAAAATGTTTAATATATTATTTAGTATACAATTTATTCCAGACATATTTTTTATTCCAGTATGATTTATAATAATTAATAATAAATTAAAACATACTTGTAGTAAAATTTATTTACAGTGTATTTGTTAAAAAATATTATATTTTAGAAGAAGATAAATAATTTGGCATAAGAAAAAAAAAAATTGGATAAGGGAGACTCAAATAAAAAAAATTGTTAAAAATGATTTGTGGAATCGCAATAACAGATTAAGTGTTTAATTCTCATTATACATTGTAAATTGTCTTCGATGACACATTAAATACTATTTAAAGTTTAATAAAAAAATTTTAAAAATCAATTATTTAGTTTTTTTACGCAAATCCATCTTTCTAATAATTTTAAATTTTGTTTATTGACATTCTTAAGCTGATGAAATGTTTAAAACATACCGTAAATAATTTTTCATCTATCCAATAATAAGCAGAATTAATTTAAAAAAATAGATTCTCAATTAAGCTAAATTATTTTTCAGAATAAAAAGAAAAAAAAAATGCGCCCAACGTGGGGCTCGAACCCACGACCCTGAGATTAAGAGTCTCATGCTCTACCGACTGAGCTAGCCGGGCAACTGTATGAACCGGGTTCCTGTGTCGTACAAGAATTTTCAAAGTCACAGCTCGTTCCTGGAAAAGATTAAAATTTTTTTCAATTTTTATGACCAAAAATTTTCATGATTTTTTTTAACATTTGTTTTATTAACATTTTTACCGAATTTTTAACATTTATTCAGAGTTTATCATATTAAAAAATCAGACATTTTCGAAAAATGACTTCACATTTGACTGTGAAAATATATTTTAATTTTAATATTTTTTATCAATTTTTGTACTTCACATTATTTATTATTAAGAGTAAATTAATTTTTTTTATTAATACTAATATGAGGTTTTCAAATTCTAGAATAAAATAAAGAAATACATATTTTTAGAATATATTTTAGTATACTATTGGCCTTTTTTATAACAGTATTCAAGAGAATGCTTACATTTAATTTATAAAAATAATTATTAGATCGTCGCGCAAATCACCAATTCTCGAAAAATGCGTCGAATCCCGCTAAAAATAGTGTCTCCGAGACTCCGAAGCCCCCAGGCCGAAGGAATCTAAAAAAAGGTGTTGACCCGAGCCGACGCAGCACTCGTCGCCGTCCGCCTGGGAAAAAGCAGAACCAAAGAGCTGCGCCGGGCTATGACTTTGGGCTTTTTGCCTCCTCGTCTAACAGTACAGGGGAGTCCGCCGTCTGGAAAATGTAGCGCGCGAGCTGTCGGCGGCCCGGCGACACTTGAAATACGTCGCCGCGCCTCTTCCCGTTTTCAGTGCGCGCGGAGGAAGAAGCGTTACGGCCATTACACGGGGATGTACACGGGGCTACCGTGCGCAGTTCGAGCCGAGAGAGAGAGAGAGAGAGAGGCTTGATGAGACGGCACGCTAGTTAAGGATCAAGTGTCGAGTCCGCGGTCGGATTAGCGAGTGATTATTGCATCGCCGCGGCACGGAGGGCTTGTATTTTTCTGCAGTTTCAGCTCGCAATTTACTCGAAGCTGTTGGATCGCGGGAGATTATCAAGCGCAAAAATGAAGTTTCACAACTGTTTTTTAGTTTGTAATATTAAAAAAAAAAAACACGCATTTATTCATAGTGAATGGAAGATTTTGTGTGCGACCAAAATTTGTGTTTTCATTGCTCTCCAAATGATATTACAATTAGAAAAACGTTTTAGCACGTCTTCCAATTCTTTTTCCACTCGTTTACACTAAGAAACATCTGCGCAATCGTTATCACCGGCCGCAACATATGGCGCCACCTGAAAGCATGATAAAAACCCAAATACTCAGATAAGATTACTAAAATCAGCAGCAGCGCAAAAAACGAAGCAGCGCAATACTATTAGTCTCCCCCTCCCCCGCCTCCGGCTCGACTTTTCCGTTGAAAAGCAGTTCCGGGTTCGGCTAAATCTCGCCGGCTGCAGTTCTTCTTTCACGAATCAACGCGGACAATGACTCGACTCTTCATTCTGTCGATTCACATGTGCTCTCTCTGTGCTCCCCGACCGGGCAAAGCGCACGCTCGAGCGGCCCTTCCATTATTTTCTTCCAGGCTTCCTCCTCTCTTTTGATAGAGGGAAACGGGCGAGTGGTCCGGCCGTCCGCCTCTATATGGATTATTGGCTCCGCGTCTCTCTCTTTTAGCCTCTCCTTCCACTCGTTGTTTTCCCACTGCACACCGCCCCGGCAGCACTTTTTTGCCGAAGTCTCCAATACAGACCCGAATTCTTCCAAATCCTCGTTTTTTAGTCCGGATTTTGAGAGCTTACCCGCCGAAAAAATTGCGCGTGTACCGATTCGAGTACGCGTATAGATTTTTGAAAAAATAAACAATCTCTCAAAATTCGAGAGTCATCCTTCGGCGGACCGCAGCGAATAAACAGCCGCATTACCGCTAGTCGATCAAAAGGCCGTGACGCAAATCTAAAATTTTGACGCGAAAAATCAAAACTTTCGAGCGACCCACTTCCCCGCGCTCATCCATCAAAATATCAGCCGCTAAAAAATCCATCGCTCATCGGCTCTCTCTCTCTCCCCCCCGATCATTAAAGCTCGACAATTTGATTCGCGCGCTATCTCGCCGTTCGCGCGTCATCGGCTTTTGTCCGCCCGTAATTCCCCGGCGTGTAAAGCGCCGAGAGAGAGAGAGAGAGAGAGAGGTGAAGTGACTCGGGGCACCGGGCGCCAAAGAATGAAGAGATTTCGCCGAGCGAGCGAGCGAGCATTGTGCTCGGCATAATGCGGGGATTCTGGCTCGAGACTCGAGGATAGGTGAGAAGTATCCTGGAGGAAAGTAGTCTGTGTCAGCGGGTCGCGGCTGGATTTTTTTTCTCTTGCGTTTTCGAGTTGCGGGATAGCTGTTTCGTTGTTGCGAATTTCGCGATGATTAATTAATGGTGATTAACCTTTAGTGCCGGAGAGATTTTGAGCAGTTTTTCAAAAATCTTTATGTAGTGCCTCGGAATTTACCGTTTAATAAAAGAATTCCAATATAGAGGATTTTATTTTTAATAACAATTTTCAATATCGAAGTAGTGTTACTTTACTAAAAGGTTGAGCGCTTCGGCAGGAAAAAAAGTCTAAAACACAGTTACTGCTATTATTGCAGCGATCGAGTTTTTAGGCTAATGGCTTCTAGTGAGCTCTCGTTCTTAATCAAGTGCACGTGGCCTTTAAAACTAGACGCCTGCAGACACGTGTTACTCAATTTAATGCAACCGATACGCGAGGCTATTTTCGAGCGCGCAAATAACCAGAATCGAATTTCGTCTCTGGGTGCGGCGCGGCGGCGGCGGGTTCGTTTTCAGGAAAACTGGGTTGGGAGTTTCCTTTTCAAAATTGCAACCTTCCGGACCGCCCCTTTATCGGCGCGAAATTAGAGCCTTTTTCAAAAAGTCTTTCTGCGGCCACAGTGGAGGTAATTTCCACGTCCAAACCCGGCATCCAATCTTGCGAAAAAAGGTCTGGTGTTACGCAAATTAAAGGAAAAAAAAAAAAAAAAAAAAAACAGAAATACCCACGTGGCAACAGGAAACAAAGAAACCTCTTTCATCTCGCTCATTAGGCAGGAGAGAGGAGAAGCCGATATACACAATGAAATCTCTCGACGCGACAAAAATTTCGCCATAATGACGTTCTCTCCCCGCGCGGCAAAGAGAAGCGCGGACTCTCGCGGCTTCTCTCTCTCTCGCATATAATATTTATTCCCGGCGCGACTTTTATATCCGATCAATAGGCCATTCAGCAGCTCGTTGACAGTCGTTCAATGGAGCCTCCGCAGAAGCTTGTCTCTGTGAAGCCCCATTGCATAAAGCGAGAGAAGACGCTGCAAAAAGGTCTCCCCCCCCCGTCCCTTTTTGCGCATGCGCGCGCGAGCGCTAGCCCCTAATTAATCGGAAGCGGATGGTACTCCGTGTGTATACAGTGGCTGCGAAATAATTGCTAACTCGAGGAGGTTAAAGCCCGCCAGGCCGTGGAGAGCCGACTGTCGAGGTTAAGCAGGCGCTGAATCGACTTCCGCTTTCTTCCTCTCTTTATTTACTCTTCTTTATTATTCCGGGGGGAGAGCTTCTGTCGCCGAGAGAATCGTCGGATTTTAATCAAATTTCTTTTAACCCGCGCTCGGACGGACTTTACGTTCCAATTTCACCGCGAATAAACAAAAAAAAAAAAAAAAAAAGAAAAGAAAAGTAAAGTCGGCGACGAGTTAAGTGGCCCGTGAATCTCTCCGAAAAAGTTGGAGCATCGCAATTCCGGGGAAATGTAACAAAGGGAGCATTAAAAAAAAAAAAAAAAAAACGGGGGTGGAAGAAAGTCATCGCAATGGAAATACATCTCCCACACACGCTCCGGACGTTCCGCCTCTTCGGAGTCGAATTTAATGGGCCGCGCTCGCAGTCGGGGCTCTCTCCCAAGTGCCATTAGTCAATCTGGCTCTCTCTCCCTCTCTCTTTCTCCCGGAGGAAAAAAAGCGCGGCGAGGGACCAGGAAGAACTTCGCCCGAGATGTAATTTAGAAAGCGCACCGGCGGAGGAAGAAAAGCCGGACGGACATGCAGGCGCATAAAGGAGGAGCGCGCGAATCTCGCCTCGTATAACGATATCCCCGGCGAGCGCGCGCGTTTGCGCAAGCGCGAGAAAACGATCGGGACGAGCGATCGCGCGCGCCGAGCGCGAAATTATACGGCGCGCCGTTTTGTATTTGCCTAAGAGTGCAAAATTACTGCTGTGCGCCGAGGCCGATAGCGAGGGAGCACACACCGCGAGTGTGAAATCTCGCCGAGCTCCGAGTGATTGCTCGGCCCTCGGGGCATATCGAGTGGACTATCGAAACAGTATCGTAAGTGCGAGCTTGTTTTCTATTATTTTAGATACGATTTTTTATATGTCCTAGACGCTGCAGATTAGCTTAATTTAAATAATTGGCTGCTGCAGTTAGGCGCAGCCATTTTTTGACAAGCTATTGAAATTGGAATCTACACGGAAAATCTTCCATTCAAAAGAATTTCTTGGAATCTTCCATCGACTATAGATTCGAATTTCGAAATGATCCGCGGTAACGCGGGAAATAATCCCGAACGGGCGAAAATCGGCGAAACGGCAGGGGAATTCCGAACGCGCCGAATTCAAAAGTTTCGATTGCGGCTCCGGATCTTCATCGGTGCGGCGACAACAAACCGCGGCCAGGATCGAAAGGGTCCGCGCAACATTATGCGCGGAGCATTCCGTTTACGAAAGCCGCCCGCGAGGAACTCCAACTATGCCCGGATCGTCTGCCTTCTCTGTCTCTCTTTGTCCCTTTCATCTGGGACTGGGTCAAATTGGGTGGACCGGGGAGTTTGCCGGTACCAACTTAGGGATTTCGGAGATTTTTAATTTTTAGTTTCTGATTTGTGATCAAGAGTCTATGAGTTTTTGCTTTCAGCGGTTGAATTTTCAATTTTGTTACTTTTATATGCTTATTGATTCGTTTTTTGCTTTAAATATTCAGTAATGAATAGCTGAAATTAAAGATTACTATTTTTAATGATTTTAATGATAATTCCAAACAAAGCTGAATAATTAATAATTTACTCTTATATTTCATTTACATACATATTAATTTAAATCAAAAATTGATCTGAAATGTATTTTATTAAATTTAAAATTTAATTTGCTTGTGGTGTATCATGACGTAAATAATTATTCATATTTATTAGCTGTTAAAATGTTAAAATGAACTGCCTCTCATAAAAGTTAATAATTACGTTGTAAAAGGAAAATCAAAGTAAGAATTCGCAAATATAATTAAAATTTTAGAAATTGGAATAAAACATTAAAAAATTCCATTCGCGATTTAGCGTTTCCTCAATTCCCCAAAAATATAAAACTTTATTTCTGGAAAGTTCAGCAACGATTTTTTACCCCGAAAACTTTTTATCGCCCTCGAAAACTAATAAAAGGCCATAAAACCAGTTCCATCCCCCATTCGCCTCCTCGAAACAATTTCCGAAATACTTGCACCGAAAGATTCGACCAATCGGCTCACCTCATTCGTATCTTACGAATTCATTGGGGCAATTCGGAGCCCGAAACAGGGCGGGATTCCATTGCCATACCGCAAAATCGATTGGAAAATTCGAATCGCCCCTTTCCTCCCCGGGTATATACCCTTGAGTCGTGCATAAATCACGTTTCTCCGCTGCGCGCCGTCCTCACGTAGAGCCGCGCACAAAGAGAGAGAGAGAGAGAGAGAGGGAGAGCGAAAGCCCTCGCGCGAGGGAGTTTGGCACGTTCCTCGGACGGCGGTGGCGCGTAGTTGCGGATGTATCGGTACGCCCCGAAATAATGGAAATTCCCCTCTCCCCCGGCGCCGTTTGTCTTTTCACGGATTTCATTTCGTCCCGAGGAGGACTCGATTCATTAGTCGAGTGCTCGGCTTGGTTTACCCGTCCGTGGGATAGCTACATATTTTTCAATGTACTTTTTCGAGTAAATTTGCGGGAATTGGCGGTAATTAGGTTTTTGGACATTTTATTGCTTGTTTCGTTTAGGAACTCGGATATAATTGTTCGGTAAAACCTTTTGACTGTTAATGTTTTTATTATAGTTGATTATTATAACCTTCTTTATCTGTAAAAGCTTTAATCATTTTAAAGATGAAAGATTTTATTTCGAGCCAGAAGCTTTACAACTTTGAAATTTTATACACCATTCGTATTTTTCGTTGTAAATGTAACATTACTCGTATGAATCAATAAATCACACGATTTTAGTATTAGCCATAATTAATAATTAATAAAATTAACGATATCACGTTAATCACGGTATTATAAATAATGAAATACAACCCAAATATAAATTACAAGTTAACGATAGCCACATTTATTTACATATTCATCGCAGCTAAGTCACCGCGGCGTCAATATCCCGCGGTACATCCGTTCCGCTCCTCTCTCTCTCTCTTTCTCTCTCTCTCGCGATAAGCCCCCTTTTACCAACAGGGAGTGCATTTTTCCTCGCATTATCGGCGCCTCGCGAATCGGCCGTCACGGCGTTATACAATTAAGCGGCGAACCCCCCTCCGTCCGCCCGATAATCGACTGTCCGCCCCCGCAGAGCAAGCAGCGCTCGGGTTTCGAATCCGCTAACGATATCGCGTTACGCGTCCGCGATAAATCGATCTCTCTCTCTCTCTCTCTCTCTCGGAGAGCCGCGCGGACAGAAACGCGCGCGAATCGGCCTGTCATCGCGAGAGCGAGCAGAGCGAGGCGCCGCCCCCATCGGCTCTCTCTCTCTCGCGATTCCTCGAGGCAGCTGCGGAGCTCTTCTATACTACTCGCGTACAGTCGGCGATGCAAGTTTGCAGCAGCATCCTTTGGGGGGGATGAGCCCCGGCGCACACCGGGGAAGCGGGAAAACCGAATTCTAGCAGTTTAATTCCGAGGCGCGTAACTTTGAACCGCCTGTTATCTCATCTTGACGGAAGTTTAGAATGGCCCCGACGCGCTTCGGGGGGAAGAAGTTTCGAAACTGCGATAACGGACGCTATTGTTTCAAATTTACTCGACTCTCCGAACCTCTTTTCGTATCAAACGCTCGCCCCCCCCCCCCCCCCCC
>UCOM01000638.1:0-67585 GCA_900474385.1 Ormyrus pomaceus | reverse complement strand
AAAAATATAAAATAATATAAATAACCAGTAAGAAAATTAATGTTTTTTATTTATTTCCTTTCCATTTTTTCAAATTCCCTAAGAAAATAAAACAGTTTTAAGTACTTAACACCTTATTAAACATTTTTGTAACGAGTTCCACTCTTTATTTTTATTTTCGTCCAATTTTGTTTTTGATGTTATCTTTTTTGGAAGAAAACCTTGAATTATAGAAATTACACTTGTAGTCGCGTGGAAAATTTTGCAAGTAAGAAGTTTCTACAGTCCCTCGTCTAATAAGGCTAGAAATATGAACTTAATACAAAAGATTTCAATATTTGTTATTTTTGGGCTCAGCTTTATAATTTGCCCTAAAGCTGATTTAACGCTTGGTAATATCTTTCGCAGCATATGTCAGCGTTCGTTACTGTTACCAAATAAAAATTTTCACAGAAAACAATTTGTTTGTGGATAAAATAGTGCTAAATTCCGATTTTCAAATAAAATGAATGCAATTCCAGCCGTAGTGGTAGATTTGGTGAAGTTACAAGTCATAGGTGATAATCGTTCATTAAAAATGCCAGTATTCATAAATCCCCAAAGCTTAACACATTACGTTATTTTATAAAATCAAGAGAATAAAATATTACACAATAAAAAAATCTTTGGCATGTTTAATAATTTAATTGAAATATCGCATAATTCTCCAAAACCCAAATGTTTATTACTTCTATTTTTAAAAAATCCACGGTTTTATCATTACGATGTAGAATAAATTTTGCTTTATGCTTGGTCTAAAAAAAGTTTTTGAAGACAGTTAATGCATACGAAATTTTATACTTCAATTGCAACCCTTTTCTGCAACGATATATAATTTTGCCTATTTAAAAAGTACAACTGATTGTTTTCCTGACAAGTTGAACAACATGTACCAATACACCTTAAAAACATCTTACATGGATTTACCACCATTTGTGATACTTCGAAACAATATTCAAAACGCTTAAAATTAGAAGGCCTAGATATTATATATTTGGATATCATTTCAAAAAAATTAAATTTTCGATGGTTCTTTAGTAACGAATTTAATGAAAATACCACCTTTTTTAGTATTTTCATAAAAAAATTACTTTTCTTTGGCTAATAATTACTAGAAAAGGTAACACTAGGTTAAAATCACTTTTTTGCTCTTGTATTGAATATTATTTTTTGATACGACTTGCATAAAGCTTGATTTAGCGCTTGCATTTTTATGCATGCTTGCGCGAAATCGAGCTTTGCGCATGGAGTTTCCAAAATTCTATGTCTTAGGACTTTAAATATTCCAATAACAAAATTTTTATTTAAATTTTTATTAAAATTCTAAAATGGACATAGAAAAATAAAATAATAATGCAAAATAAGTAATTAATTAAATGTAGAATAGTTTGAAATTATGTTTTTGAAATCGATTGTTTTGAAATTGAATCTCGGAGATAATATTGGAACGATAAATTAGTTAGGAGAAAGCCAAGTGCCAATGAATTGGTTTTTAATTTCGGATAAAGAATTTCGGTTTTGAAAGTTGATTTCCTGCTGTAAGAGCTTTGTCAAGACTTTCGAAGATTTGTAAATTAATCCGATTTTGAATAAGCCTGGGATTGTTTAAAGTTGCACTGGTTATTACTTTTTAATTTAAGCTTGTAAAGCTGTAAGTTTTATCGAGACTTTTGAAGATTTATAAATTGATTAATCAGACTTTGGAACTGTTTAAACATGCACAGAACCTTATACTTTTTAATTTTATGGGCACTGATTTACTTTGTAGACGATACTTTTGAACTGAGAATCATTAATTTCGCTTAATCATTAATTATACACCTTTCTCTACAACTAAATATTTGCTTATGAGTCTATTAATTACAGATATAAAATTTAGTTAAAGCTGAAATTAATTGTTTATTAAACATTCCCTTTACATGCATGAAATGCAAAGAATGCGAGAAATAATTCTTCGTAATAATACCACTTAGGCTTTCGTAAAATTTGCTGTAGAAATTTAGTGTCGAAAAAAAAGGTGAAATTCTTGAATACTTTTCACTTTAGCGAAGATACCCCTGCCCAATTCCATTCTAAAATAAACTGCATCGCCCAAAGGACTGAATGGAATTGTACAGGCCTTGAAACCTTTTGAAAAGCTCTTGGCGATGCTAAAAAAAAAAAAAAATCTCGAAGAAAAACACGACGCAGCGAACCACAATTATTCCCAAGCACAACGTTTCTCAAATCTTATCCCTCGGACATTCCACGGCAGAATTCGAGCCCGCGAGCAGCCGCAGCCAAGTTCTCCTCAATAACAATAATCCCAACCTGCAGCAGGCTAATTTTTAAGCCACGCGCTCCCTCAAGGTCTCGGATTCGCCGTGACTTTGCCTCTGCGCGCTCGGCGATTTTCGTCCAAAAGAAATAGCCCTCCCTCCCTCCCTCTCTCGCTCGAAAAGAAAGAACGCCGCCGGCGCGCGCGTATAGTCGAAAAAAAAAAAAACTATAGGCACCCGTGCGCGCCGAGCAAGCAGCAGCGGTGTCCGTGCCCAGGATCTCGAGCCGCCCGCCGGCCGCCGAGTGTGAAAGTGGGGAAATGCGAGGTGGGGGATGACAAAGTATACCCGCCGATCGACTGTCCTCGCTTGCAGTCTTTCACGCGAGGAGACGAACTTTTCTCTCGACGCCGGGACCGGGAGCACCGAAAACACGCCGCTCAGACTCTTCACTTCCGTGAGTTCCTTTGGCACTATATAGAAGATCCGCTTCCGGATTTGCGGAGAGAGCTTCCTTTTCACTTTTCGGTTCTGATTTTTGGTATAGAGAAAATATGGCCAAGGTGTGTATCTTCCTCGTTTGCTTGCTCGCCATCGCCGCCTCGACCTGTGAGTATATTTTTTTGACCGTTTTAACGCACCTTATTTCGAGAAAATTTACCACTTGCCCTTTTTTTTTAAGTAGCGCAATACCAAGTATGGGTTATACCTGCACGATAAAATCTCGAGTTTTCTTCTCGCAAAAAGAAACGCAGTGTAAAAAAAAAACAGGCGCGCGGCGCCGACTCTCATTTCATACTCGAACGTCGTTCGACGTTAAAAGCCCGGCAAAAAAAGTGTTAAACCCCGCAGGAAAGTAGCGATCGAATCGATTAGGCCAGTCGACGCAGTTACCAAGCGTCTGCATAGCAAGTTGCGCGCCGCTCCGACGGGAGAAAGGACATTTCGCCGGTATATCACGTCTGCATATACGCGTACGCAGCGGCCCGCGAGTCCCGAGTCAACGACCCTTTTTCTTCTCCCGACGGCTGCCGGGGCTTTGCGTAATGCCGCGGCGGCATCATTAGCCTAATATGCGTAGACGTGCCGACGGGACGGACCGTTATAGGAGCTCCTTTTCCCAAGCTCTTTTAATTAAATGAACCCGGAGAAAATTCGATCGGCGCGCCGTGGAAATCCGTTAGGTTGGAGCTTCGGTGTGCGTCGGCTCTGGGAATTCGAGTTTTTCTTTGTCTCGTGATATTTTTTGAATTCGCGGCTGTGAATTTTACGTCGTAAATTAGAAATTACTTTCTGAAAACTGATTGAAATGCCGATGGACGGTTTATGTAAGCTAACACGTAGGTCTTTATAACTTTCATCTTTATAAATTACGTAATGCAGTTATTACAAAAAACATACTTTATTTTATGCGTGCCAAAGTATCATCGTCTAAAAATAAGACTATTCATTATTTAAAAAAAAAAAAAAAAAAACAACATAATGATCCAACATATTAATGCTAATATTGCTTTCATTAAACTTTTGTTCATTCACTCGTCGGGTCGAAATGAACCTTTCGCCAATAAACAAGCATTCCCCAAAAAAAGTCGAAGATTCCGACCCTCGCAAAAACTCCTCGTCTCGAATCTCCGAGAGTTCGACAAAGGCTCAGAAATTGGGAGTTTTCTAGGCGTGCACGCGCGCGCCACCGCTCAGTATACGCGCTCACTTTCTAAAGCGTAAATGTCAGAACGCGGCGCCTCGGCTCTTTCTCCGCGGCTCCGCGGGGTGGTTACGTAAAATAATTTCGAGCCCAGTGGCTGCCGCCGCCGCGCCGCCGCCGCCGTGGGGGATATGAAAAATTCATGCGAAACGGTTATATTATATATCGCGCCGAGAGAGCCGAACCCCGGGAATTACGTAAATTCGGATTCACTACGCTGCCGGGCAGATGTTCCTCGCGATATTTTTCGTTATCTTCGTTTCTTTGGGGAATAGATTTGTGAGCGGAGAATGACAATTAGCGAAGAAAGCGAATTTTTTTTCAATTAGTAGTAAATCTGGTTCTGGTCAGACGTCAGTCTATAAACTTCTGCGCTTCCACGGATTTTTGTAAATACTTCATTTTCTAGAGTAAGTTAATGGCGAAAGTAAAGTAAACATTAATTTTGCACAGGTAGTAAAAAGAAACTAGAATTAGTTTAGCACCGAAACGTTTTATTACGTTACTCCGTAGAGAGATTTTTTGTAGACCTTTGCAATTTCGAATTTCAGACGGCGCCTTCAACTGCCCTAAAGACGACGGCCAGTACGAGGACTCGAAGCAATGCGACAAGTACTACGACTGCGTCGACGGGCAGCCCATTGAGAAGTACTGCCCGGACGGCCTGGTCTTCGACCCACTGAACCGGAAAGTTAACAAGTGCGATCATGTCTTTAACGTCGATTGCGGCGACCGGCTCGAGCTCCGTAAGTCACTGTCTCACCGCCGATTATGTACCTCGGCCCGTTTTTTCCCGCCGCTCGCATTAGACGCACGGCGGACGCGCCGATATCCGGAATTTCCGGTGAAATCCGAATCGATCTCGATTACGACACCTTGTTTACTCTCGAGAGTGTTACACCGCGCGCGGGCAGAAAAAAAAATGAAACAGGCGACGAAAACAAAGTCGGTTATCTGTAAGAGGTAAACTTGCGATTTGCAGAACCGCCCCAGCCGACGAAGAAGTGCCCGCGCAGGAACGGATTCTTCGCGCATCCGGATCCAGCCGTCTGCAACATCTTCTACAACTGCATCGACGGCGAGGCCATCGAGATCACCTGCACGACCGGGCTGCACTTTGACGAGTACAGCGGCACCTGCGTCTGGCCGGACAGCGCCGGACGAAAGGTATCGTATAATATATATTAGGCGTTTGTAAAAGTCGAGTTAAAAAACGCGAGAACCCTTGAAACGAAACGACTGCCCCTCAGGGCTGCGGAGCGGTTGACAAGAAGCTGAAGGACGGCTTCGAGTGCCCGAAGGACGCGGGGGTGGACAGCCGGGGCCTGGCGGTGGACCACCCCAAGTTCGCCCACCCCGAGGACTGCCAGAAGTTCTACGTCTGCCTGAACGGCGTGACGCCGCGCGAGCAGGGCTGCAGCGACGGCACCGTCTACAACGAGGACCAGCAGAGGTGCGACGCGCCCGAGAACGTCGCCGGATGGTACGTAGCTCTGCTTTGCCTGCACTCGATCTCGCAGCGGTCGAGTCGCCGTACCGCCCCGATTCTGTAACGTTAGCTCGCATACGAATAAAGCCGACGACTGACACACAGCACATTCTTAGATTTGTTTGATTGATTTTCAAGCCTTCAATTCGTACGCAGATTGGCGCGAGGGTTTACGCCCTGGTAAACTTTTTGCCCGAAGTTCCTTTTGTCGGGAGTTGGGAAAAGCTGAAATTTCATACAGCCATTAAAATCTTATGGACACGTCCAACTGGATACGTTTGCGCTTTGATCAGATTAGTCGGGATTTTTAACGTTTCGAAAAAGTGAAAATATCACTCCATTGAACTGTAATAGCACATTGAGTTATGGCCCCGTTAAAGAAACGTTTAGTCAAGCGTTCAGACTTGTATTAAAGTGAGCATTCTCAAAAATACAAATTAAATCCCACTTTCTCTGAGAGTGGTTTTTCGCTCTAACGACACGGAAAGAAAAAGTCCGGCCGGCGCCGCGTAAAAAGCCAATCGTTATAATTGATTTCACTGTGGAAAAGCAAAAGCGGGTGGAGGGGGAGTTGAAATTGTGGCAATCATGCAAAAACCGATTTTGTAACTGGGGGGATTTTCGCGGCGTAACGATTGATAAGAGGCAGCATTTTTTTTTGTTTTCTTGTTTTTTTTTTTTTCAAAACAACTTATTGTTACGTAAGGCGCGAGAGCGTTTTTCGAAAAAAGAAAACAGAAAGCGAGCGCAGGCGCGCGCACTAGAATTTTAGTGTCGGCCGTTTTTAAAACTCCCGCACTTTCGATCAAACGCGCTGCGTATGTATTCGGGCGCGAGACAAAACCCGTTTCTCGAACTAGTAGAAAATCAAACAGGATGTAACGAAGGCGCCCGCGCTCTCCCAAAAAAGCAAACGGGAGTCGCGGGCGAGTTCGAAAGTGTTCCTATCCCGCACTAAAAGTCAATGTGTGTGCTTTCTTTTTCAGCGAGGACTGGTATAAAGACGACGATAAGAAGCCATAAATCATCGCCACGACGCCGATTTGTCCCGCATCGGGACACCGTATATTATAAATATGTGTTATAAATATATATATATATCTCCGCCTCATTGTACCTTCGTTTTAGCGTCGATATCCTGTAGATGTATGAATGTTTTAAAATTAATAAAATATTAACTCGTCCAAGGTCTCTGTGTCTTTTATTCCGTGCCGCCGCAAGAAAGTCGGCTTCTCGATTATTCGCAATGCAAGGACCTCCGCACTCTGCTATTACGACATATTCTCCGCGTGCGTCGGGGCTCTCTCGTTTTCCCGCGAATCTATATTTAGCCGAAATCTTTTCGGGCATTCCTGAAAATTCAGGCTTCGCGTGCTTTGCGGCGCTGGTTTACGAGTGACATGGAAATTTACGGCAAGGTGGCCGTTGCATTGTGGGGGGCGGGGAAAAATGCGAGAACGAGTTTTTCCATTATTATTCGAGCGCACTTGGCGTGGAATTTATTATAGCGCGGAGAGAAATGCTTCGGTAAAAGTTACCTTTGCCGTCCGATGTAAAAGAATTATTTTCAGTGACTCAGCGCTGGAAGAACATTGCATTGTACCCGAGTTTCATTATGTCATTTGTAATGTAACGAATCGACACTTTCTTAGAAAGGAATAAAATTTCCTGTAAATCAATATTTCTTTTCTAACGAGTCTCTGATCGACAACTTTTACTAGGTCACTTCTCTCTCGGACGACTGAAAACAATCCATCAATCGTCCCACGAACTCGATTTTGAACTGTAGGACGAAGCGAAAAAGAAAGTACATGCGCACCGCGCGCAACTGTCGCAAGAGCCAATCCAGATATCTCGAGCATCTCGCATCGGCCGACTTCCGACCTGCTTTCGTTAGGTGCCAAGGATACGCGCATTTACAAAAGACCTTGGCGGCAACTCCGGCCCGTCTGGCGAAGGCCTGCAGGGGCGATCATGCCGAACGGACAGCTGGCATTCGTCGACTTTCTCTCTCTTCGAGTGATAAAATCATGCCGGACGCCGCCGCCGCCTTTTTTTTACATCACGGCCGAGGGTATCGGTGCACACTTTCGATGTTACGATCGATAGTTCGTCGGGAGTCGGTAAAAGTCGCGTTATCGGTTCCGCTTTCATCCTCCAGCGGGCTCTCGGTCAATAATGGACCTTGGAGGAGGCACGCTGGCTAAGGCCTTCGCGGGTAATACGAGGAGGCTCTGTTTTGCTTTTTTTTTGTTTAAGATGGTGCGTAAATAACCATGCTTCTACAGAGACGAAACTTAATAGTACTTAATAATAAATAGTAATGTGTTTGATGCAACGTTTTTTTATACGACAGCAGTCCTGGGGGTAGATTGTGCAATGTCTTGGAGAAAACATTTTTTTTCTTTTTACTTTTACTGGTGATAACGATTTTGTTTTCGTGCGCTGAATTTTGTTAAAATTACGACATAATGCACGTGGCATTGATTTTCAATTAAAAGTAAGTCAAGTTTAATGCACAATAATTTGCTGTATTTCAACACGACGTGTAACATTCACTGCCAATCTCAATTATTCGTTTTGTCCACTTTTTTACGTTTTATGTTCGCGACGCAATTTAACTTATATAAAAATATAAAAATATTCTGTTTTGCGAATTATGAAATCGAATGAAAATCAACAAGTGTTTGAGATGGTCAACGAACCAATACTCTGCCATTTAATACTGATAGTTATAATCATGCCAATAACTATCATCAATGTAAACTTTTAAACGATTATATTTATTAAATACAGTGCTTTCTTTCATTTCAACAAAATAATTTGAAATTAAAATTTATAGTTTCGAGTACGATAATGTTTTCGTCAAGAGCCGTTTAAGACAAAAACGTTTATTATCGTATCGCGCAAAGACTTATTATGACCTAACTATTTGCACCTGGCTCCAAAATTATTTAGCGAAGCTTTAAATTGTCCAAGCAATAATAGTAATAAAATTTTATTATTTTAAAACCAAATTCTAAATAATTTTTTCACCTATACAAATATTTTCAAGAATCTGTTTTTGAGGTCTAAAATTATTTCCTAAATTATTTATATAGATAAGAAACAAAAAGTATTGCTTTTTATAAGGATAATTTCAGATTCAAAGGATAAATATCAAAATCATAAAATTAATAATAATTTTTTAATTTAGTTTTGCATCAATATAAAAACCATCATCACTAAATAAAAGTGCTATAATAATGTTAAATGAAAAACCAAATAAATTAACCACCAACGTAGAACAAACATACCTACAAATTGCACGTTGACTTATCCCGCCCGACAAAATCAATTCGACCCGCCTTAAGAAGATGCATTTCTTGCCGCGGGCCCCCCTCTGGGGCTTATTAGCTCGGCGGTCGAGCCGCGGCCTGACCTGTCTTTCACCCCATATAAGTCTCTAAAAAATCCCGAACCACGGTGCGCCTCGGCATTTTAGAATGCGCGCTCGCGCGCATTAACATAGAATCGGCGTGTCAAAGCCATTGACAAGACACGCGCGCGCGGCGGGCGTGGCTGCAGTCGCTCGAAAATCGGCGCGGACACGACTGCAAGCAAGAATTACGAGGGGCACGCCGAGTCGGTTCCTCGGAACGTTTTGTTCCAATGCCCGCTCCAGGGAAGTTGGTATACTTGATTAGCTGTCATTGTTCTGTACTGCAAGTGGGCGTGGGTATTTTAGTCTTTGGGATTTGACGGAAGGTTATTGCATAATTTTGATACGTCTGGGATAAAGGGACGCGGAAAATAATGTCTTACCTTATTCGGGGTGCATGAAGTTTTTTATAAATAACTTTTAATATATCCTGATTTGGATTTAATTAATTTTTCATACATATTTTGAGAGGGAAAAAATTTGAATTTACGTACTATGTGACTAGAGTAAAATTTTAGATTGTAAAAGTATTCGGCATTCATATCAAAATCGATTGTCATGCATCAGAATACTTTCTACAATACGGTAATTTGTCTTCTGAATTTGATAACGTTACCTCCTTACAGTTATGTCAGTTATCGACAGACACGCTTAAGAGTACAGTTTGAAATGTCGTAGAAATTTAATTATCAGGATAAAACAATCGGTAAAAAGGGGGTTTTTGTAATAAGAAACATTTGAAATTTGATTAATGATGTAGCACTTGTAAACTTGCGTAACGAATGAGAAAAGTGGTTTGTTAGTATCTCTTCCTTATTCAAATTAAATGTTTTTATATAGTAGTTTATAGCAAATTAACTACAAATTTAGAAAACCAGTTTTATCGTTTAGATGTTACAAGAATTTCCAAAAATTAATCTAGTTTTGTTACGTATATTTGTGTTTCGTAACACATATTATTTCACTCGATTATTTATTTGCAAAAGTTATTAAATCAGGTATTACTCGTTTTAAGAATTTAAGTTTCAAGAAAATTTTCTCAGGGAAGAAAATCAAACTATTTTCAGATGCTTTTCTATTTTTAATTTATTTATTTATGTTCATGATTAAACATTCAGTCATATTACATGTGCAGATTGTATAGGTGCAATAAAGATAATTAGATTGATTACTCAGTAAGTGAATTAAATTTTTGTGAAAGTAAAGGACTTTTATTGTTAATGACTTATTTATATATGGGTTCTTTTCTATGTCTTTTCATTCTTATCTACGTTTTTTTCATGTAGTTAGGCTATTCTGACTCTAGGTTATTTTCTGACTCTTTGAGTTATTGCATATATTACACATATATATTATATTTTAAAATTTACTTTCTTACGAAAGTATAAAAAGGAGTCAAGTTTGAGTAGTTTCCATCTAACATACCCTTATTTTCAGTACGAATGTACAATTTTTACAACTATAATTAAACTACCTTAGATGCAAATTTTTCAAATTAAAGGAATTGTTCAAGTCAGCACGTTAATTTTTTTTTGGTAACAAATAATTCCCTTAGGAAAAATATCTACAGATTTTTCTGCAGGGTTTCCGCATGCATGATTGCAGATAATTCTTCAAATTTTTTGAAGATATACTTAAATAATAATATCGATAGCTCATCTCTATCGAATAATTGCAATCAAAATAGAATAATTACAATAAAACTGGCACAGATTATCAAAACCTTGAAAGATATAGGACTGCTATTCTACAGAAAAACTGGCAATAGTAATTTGCCTCTTTCATATTTTAGGATTTCAGTACTTTCGTTACTTTAATTTAAAACTAGCCAAAATGCTCGCTCGCTCCCACTCGCTCGAGGTGATAGAACTTGATTATATATATACAATGAAGAATATAATAAAATAAAAGTGCTGAGTCACGATTTCGAGGACCGGAGAAACAACAAATTAATATTAGGTAGATGTTTATATCTAACATGGTTTTAATACATAACTTGTCGCTTTTCCATTTCCTGATTCCAGCACTTTCTGTTGGTTAATTTCATAAAAACTATACCTATTTGGTTCAGTATATGGTTAAAATTATTCTGAAAAAGGTTTGCTTTGTGTTTATTAGAAAAATTTGCTTCTTTCATATTTTAGGATTTCAGTGCTTTTATTACTTTAATTTGAAAAATTTGCATCTAAGATAGTTGTATACTTGTAAAAATTATTCATTCTTACTAAAAGTAAGGGTCAAAGTAAAAAAAAAAATAAAAAGAAATAAAATCTGTTAGATCTGTCGCCGACCGGCAATGATTTCGTCAAGCTAACGTATATTATACGTTGAAAAAGCATTTAAACAGAACAGGACCTTCAAAAACATATTTTAATTTCTTCCCTTCAAATAAACATATCCTATAGACGCACAAGCTCGCTTTCCGAGCTTACGCGAAATTTTTTCTCGCCATTTCTCCGAAAAGCTCAGCTCCTTTTTTTCCCCGTCCGGAGCAGAATCGAGGAGACATGCAAATCTCTTGGTTCTTCGCCGCCTCGTCCTACCCGCAAGAACTTTTCTCTGCCCCGATCGGCTAGCGGCGCGATCGAGCGGCCAGAGAGGGGAGCCTCGGGCCGGGCCTCTCAACATTGTGTTAGAGCGCGTTGGCAAACCTCACCGAATGTCGAAGCTCTGGTATAAGTGAGCGAGCGCCGCGGCTCTCTCGGTGCGATAGGTGAATTCGGAGAAAGGGGGTGTAGGAGAGGGGGCTGCCGGGGGGGGCCTTTGTGAAATGCAACTGCCATCCGGGCGGGCAACGTGAAAACGCAGTCGAGCGAAACCAGTCGTCCGCTTAGCCGCACGAGATCGCCACCTCAGCAGAGAGCCCCAGCAATCAGCAGCAGCAGCAGCAGCAGCCGCCACGCACCGTGTCCGGATATAATTCGATCGCCGCCAAGATGCCGAGATTCGTTGCGCTCCTCTCGATCCTCGGGTTGCTCGCCGCCGCCGGGGCGCAGACGCAGTTCCGCTGCCCCGAGCCCAAGGGCTTCTACCCCGATCCCGAGCAGTGCGACCTTTATTATGCCTGCGTCGACGGCCAGCCGGAGGAGAAGCTCTGCAAGGACGGTCTCGTCTTCAGGGATGACAATCCGAAGAAGGAGTTCTGCGACGTACCGGCGAACGTGCAGTGCGGGGAGCGCACGGCTCTGCGTGAGTATTGCACTGCTTTCTGCACCGGGGGGCGGCTGATTCGACGAAACTCGTTTGACTCGTTGCGCCGACCGAGCCGCGACTGGCTGCGCCTGAATTTTCTCGAATATTTCCTTATAGCTTGACCTGCCGGGAAGAAATTGAAAGCGGCCGCTCCGATCCTCCTTCGAATTTGACTTTGCTTCGGTTTAAACCCGCGTACCAGCCTGTTTCTAAGTCGATTTCTGCCGATTCCGAGTGACGGCGCGAATTTTAACTCGCGGTTCGCAAATTTTATATGTGCCGAGTTACGCGCGTTTCCTTGTAAGTTACATCAGACGTTACCAGCGACGGTGCCGCGACGCGCTGCGCTTCATCGAAATGACTTGAAAACCATCACGGTTTTTGAATGAATTGTGTAAGGTTATGCAATTTTGAGTAAAATGGGTATTGTGGATAGGTTTTGCGAAATGTATATGCAACCAAAGAAATTACACGCCGCATAATACGCTTTCTAATCAAAATGGTTTCCCTCGCAATTCCTAATATTACAACCATTTATTTAAAGACGCCGTTTTACTAAAACTTGCTTTTAAAACTCAAGCTTGAAAAATGATCTAATGAAACTTTAAGAGCAATACTTTTTCCAGCCTAATTTCAAAATCTTTATCTACAGAACATGTGTAACTAGCTCAACTAGTAATCCAATTTCTAATTTGTAGGTGAAAGCAGTTTCACTTTGAATTTGCATCGAAGCTATTTAAATAAAATCAAAAAGAAAACAAATTCACTAGCTATATCTGAGAGAATTATCAGAGCCATAAATAATCTACGAGCACACGCCAGTCAGAAAAGAGAAAAAACGTCAAAGTGGACGACTGCGCATTAAAAGAGCTTGCATTAAATCGAAATTACAGATTTTTCCCGCGTCTCAGTTTCGAAGCGCGTGCCAAAAAAGTTGCGAAAAACGGAAAGTCCGTTGTTTGCAAAAAACAAAAAAAAAAAAAGAAAAAAAAGGGACTTAATGCCCGTACTCGGCTTAATTCTATATTCACGCATCGAACGCGCAACTTTCCCCGATTCTCAGTCGGCGCGAAAACTTGGCTGCCCGCGTGCAGCGAAAAACCGGTCTTCAAGGTTCTCCTGAAAAATCGGTAAGGCCGGGGGGGCGACAGCCACATTAGCGGTCCTTTCGGCAGCCGCAGCCGACCGTCCCGAAATAGATGTGCGCGCATATAAGCGACATTGTTGGTTGGGCGGTCCGGTTTCACTTTCGATGATTCTTTTTTTTTTTTTTTGCAGAGGAGCCGCAGCCCAGCAAAGGCTGCCCACGCGCCAATGGGTATTTCAAGCACGAGGATCCACTGGCCTGCGACAAGTTTGTCAACTGCATCGACGGCGTTGCTCAGGTGATATGCCGATTCGTTTTTACTCGTTTGGGAGCCTTTTTATCTGATGAATCCTGCTTAATGGATTGAGTTTGGCAGAGGCTGAAATAAAGCTGAAATTTTATTATTATTCCACGAACTTTAAACGAATTGATGCCGCTTTAAAAGTACTTTTAATTCAAGAATTTAGAAACGAGGGTCAATTTTTTTATTATTAAATTAAAAACAATTTCGCATCGGCAATTAAATACTCCGAGCCCCGTAACGACTCACTCGTATACCTATACCGTCTGCGTACAGGTAATGCCCTGCCCTCCGGGTCTGGTCTACGAGGAGAAGATGTCGAGCTGCGTCTGGGCGACCGACTCCTCGCGGCAGTGCAACGACGCCAAGCGCGAGATCCTCGACGACGGCTTCAGCTGCCCGGTCGGCGACAACGTCGGGCCCCAGGGCCGCATCCTGCCCCACCCCACCTACCCCCATCCGGAGGACTGCGCCAAGTTCTACATCTGTCGAAACGGCATGGTGCCGCAGAAGGGCCAGTGCGAGGAGGGGCTCGTCTACAACGAGGAGAACTTCAGGTGTACCGAGGCTGAATTTGTTCCTGGATGGTAATAATTTTTACTCGTATTGTTATTGGACGAATCTGAAAGTAGGAGCTTTGTAAAGACTAATGCAATCGTTAATGAAATTTATAATATTTCTGCTTCTGTCGTCTGGTTTTGCGGTTGTCGTCTTTAAAAGTATTACCTAATTGGCCTACTGTATAATAAATCACAATCAATAGTTTGATTAATCCTTTTATGTAGCTTTGATCATCTGATAAAAATATATTTTATAATATGGAATAAATTAATGCAATACTTTCACTTTTGATGGAACGAAGTAATTTAAATTTTCGAGTTTCAAAAATTAATAATTTCTTGTAAATTTTATGTCACATAATTCAATGAAACGCATTGAATTAAAATATACTTTCATTTCGTAATATTGCTAAAACAGTTTCTATACCAATAAGAATTTCAGCTGTAAAAGTGTCGCTATAAAATTCCAAGTTGTAATTTTAGATTTTTTCAATTGAAATTTAAAATACAAAAGGCTATTATTATATAAGTCTAAAATTTATTTATCTCGAAACTATTTTCTGCTTTTTTATGTAAAAAGGCACTTAGAAGTTATTGTGAACAAATTGAAAGGAACATAAATTGTTTTTTTTTTATTCAATTTTCACTTTGCTATTGTAAAACAAGCGCAATACCAACCATTTTTTAATCAATTTGAAATTCAATTTAGAAAGCTTCAACTCCTCTCAACTTTCTCAGATTTTTGCATTCATAAAACTAATCGAACTATTAACGGAATAAAGAAGAAATTGCATTCTAAATTCTCCCCGGACGACCCGAACTTGCCTATCAGCCGCAGCACGCACACCCGACTGCGAAAATTTCTCTCAAAATGAGCTAATTACTTTACCGCTAACTCCCAATAAATCCTGCACCCAAACGCTCATTAAACCAAGGCTTTTCTCCTCGCATCCACGTGCGAGAGAAACTTTGTAACCGCCTCTGCTCCAGATTTCTATAACCCAAACTGACCGCGTTCGATTTCACGCGTATACATATATATATATATATATATATAGATGAAAAGCCATTTCACTCTCGCACGTACGACGTATTCTTTCTTTTGCAGCGAGGACTATTACAAAGGCAAGAACTGAGAGGAGAGAGAGAGGGAGAGGGGGACCCGACTCAAAGGACCGAAGGAGAGAGGTCGAATTTCAAACGGACTTGATATGTGCCAGCCGATGCCCGCGAACAGCTCGACTACGACTACTATTGCTACTGCTCTTATGTTTATTAAATTATAAAAGAACTTCAGGATGGTTTCACCGATACGGGACGAAGTTGCTGTCGACTCTCTGCATTTCGAATATATATATCACATCGGCGCGGTACGTCCAAAGGACAAGAAATTTTCGTACTCGTGGAACCATGTGACTTTTATACCGATAGGATTTATACAATTATTATATATACATAAACGCATTACGTGTAACAGTTTTCCTACATAGTTTTTAAAAGCATCTCCATTTTATTTATCGCTCTCGTGTGTGAGAAGAGAGCAATGTCCGCGCGAGCAGTGTGCGTTTATCATGCCCGCCATATATATATATATATATATAAAACTCGGCGCTTTCGCAAGCGATCTTTGTGCTGCTCGCGGAGATAACGAGCCCGGAATGCAAAATCGATATAGACGCGGTGAAAGCCGAGTGTATGATATTTTATTGCGGCTCGTTCGACTGTGGCTTTGTAAACATCTTTTTCGGCTAATTAAAAAAAAAAACGAGCGCGAGAATCAGCGAAGCCTGCGCAGGGCGGACGTTGCTCCTTTGCAGTTTCATATTCCCGATTGACGAGTAAAGACTCATATTGGTCTTTCACAAGTATCTCAATACTCGCGTAGCTGAAACTTTATATGCCGAGTTTCGATTTTTGAAGGGTATATTCAGCGCCAAGTTGTAATTATTATTATTATTATTATTATAAAATGTATTGCATTTGTATGATCTTATATCATTTCAAGGCGTCGATTGAATTATAATAAAGTGAACTATGTTAAGAGATAAAACGAACATTTTCTTAATTCTTGGCTACATTTTTAATCAGACAGAACTGTTTTGGACTAATGCATTCGTTATAAATACTATAACGCATATAGTAATGTAATTAAAAGTTTAATACATTATATTAGTTTAGAAATTTTTCTGTAAAATAGGTAAAACTTAAAACGATAAAAGTAGCCTCAAATATCGAATTCCAATATCTTTATTGGAACGCGTACCTGTTTTCTATCAGCACGGATTTTGTAACTTTTCTAATCCATTTTGTAACATTAAAGTGTTCAAATCAATTACCATAATCCCGCTAAACTAAAAGTATTAAAAAAAAACCCACCAAAACATCAAAATTTCAACAGCCCTCCTCTGCACCTTGCGAAAGCCTCGCCCTCGAGATCCTCGCACCAAACGAGCCAGCGATCAAAGAGCAACACTGCGATGCCCCTCGCTCAGCCTCGGGTGACATGCAATTGTCTCTCGCGGGGGGGGGCTAGAAAGAAAGACGGAGACGGAGAGCAAAAAAAGAGAGAAACAGGTAGGAAGCAGAAGGTGGGGTCCGCACGCAGGTGAAGGGGACTACTCGAGTGTGCACGCAGCTCCCCGAGGCCGACGGGCGGCGCGCCGCGGCCACGAAATTCAGTAGTTACTGACCGCGGACCGCGCCGACCGGAACCGGAGAGCCACGACAAACCATGCGCCGAACGATCGGGAACTGCGCCGCTGCTGCGCTCGTGCTGGCCGCCGCCGCACTCGCCACCGGTAAGCGAACCTCCTGCCCTTCTTTTACTATCGAGAGAAAGACGCGCGTTCCCTTGAAAGGGATTTTCGAAAATTCTTCCGCCTCGTCGCGATCGATATGTAATGTGAACGATCCTGCCGCTCGATCGTATAACAAAGGGGGTTTTGCGCGCGCCGAAAAAGCGCGCCGCGAGTGAAAGCAAACAAATTCGGAGCGGCTCATTGTTCTCCCTCGTGCGTCCGCGTTCGATTTATGAATATTTATACGCCGCCGCTTGTTCGCGGCGAAAAACTCGTTTGGAATCGATGAAAAAAAAAAAGCTGACCGCGCCGCGCGCAATTGCGTCTGCTTCGTTTTCCGCGAGGGTTACTTCTGGCTGAGCGCAGTCGGCTGCTTTCACTGCCATATGGTTACGCCTTGTGCGCAACTCTTACGTGACGCGGATCATCATCGGCCGAGTCTGCGTTTGCTATTCACCGAGCGACTTTATGACATAAAAGTTGAGACGACGAGCTTATTCGATTAGGTGACTTTTAAAGTTGATCGCTCTCTGTACACTTCGGCTTTATCCTTCGTTTTAAACGACGGCCAAGCATTAGTGCGTTTACTCTTAAAATAAACTGGTTTATTATTTTCAATTTTTACAAAATAACGAAACTGCACGTTTTTTTTAGCATACTCGAGTTTGAGTAGCTGCCAAGGCAGTTGTAATTATATTCTCCAAAAGGCTTACCATTTTAATATTCATATACTAAAATTTACGTATTCTTTTTAGGTCATCACATTTGAATTTCCGCACGCGATTTCAGTTTAATAAAAACCTTTGAAAAATACAGCGCCGAGCACGCGTAAAATTTGCAAAAACCGCGTATACAAACGAGAAACGGACACCCATATAATTATACGCCCAGGCGCCGAAGCACGGAGAAATTTTGACATCGATCACTCGGAGCGATCGGCGCTCGTTCGTCTTTATTGCTGCCAGAAAACAGAAAAAAAAAAAAAAAAATGGAAAGGCAAAAGAGAAAGGCGGTAAAAAATCTAATAGCCTTTGTCGCCTGGTTGCCGGGCGCGAAGAAAAAATAAACCAGACGCACGTCCTCCTTCATCAATTATTCATGCACTCGTTGCCTGTGACTTATGACACGATAACTCATCGACGCCGGGAAAAGCTTTATTAGCATTCGCGCCTCTCGATTGATATGACGAGCGAGGCGTTCGTTGTATATCTGCGCGCTGCGATCAAATGCATTATTATTAGGTGCGCCAAGGTGTACTTGCGATGCAAGTGGCTTCGCTTCCCTTTGCGCGGCTGCTGATAACGGAGAATTTTGAGACGTGCGGCCGCTATAAAAAATTTTTCTTTTTTTTTTTAAACTTTTTTCAACGGGTTGGTAATACACTGTAAATGAATTTAAGTGCCTAATATTGCATTCATCTTCCAATGATGGAAAGTAAAAATTTTGCAAGTTTACTTATAAATCGTTTAGAAAAACAAACGATTGTTTCGTAATTCATATCTTATTGTTGCGTTGAGTAAGATAAGAAAAAAATGGTAATAGTAAGAATAAATTTCGTTGGTAGCAAAAATTATGAAACAGCATTTAGCATACAAAGCGACTCGCAGTCATTATTTTTCTCGATTACATGATCGATTTTTATCTTTGACGGGTTTATAAAGCCGGGTGTTTATGGTTATAAAAAAAATGATGAGCACCTTTGCAATTAAAAAACAGAATCCAGTCAGAAGTTTAATTAATCAACAAGCTATTTTTCAAAGCATTGCTTAGTTATAAGTTCCGGCATTAATATTCGCTAATTCGAACCTGCACAAATCTGCAGTAAAAGATCGTAAAAAGCAAGACGTAAATCAGCGCGAGCCTCGAACAAGCCGCCGTTACAAGACAAAAAGACTTTTCAGCCAATTACGAAAATCGGCCTAGCCATAATTCGGTGGCGGAAAACACATTGCGCGCGCCGCCTCGGGAGCTTTGCGATCTCAGCCTCCCCGCGGGCGACCCGTTAACGCATCGTAACCGTTCCACATAATGATTGTAAAATGAAATTGCAGTCGAAGGAGTGGCGTTTCTGCCCGGCGCTCCTGACTGCCCGGAGCCGTACGGAGTCTTCGCTTACGCGCACCCGGAGGACTGTCACTCGTTCTTCCTCTGCACGAACGGCACGCTCAGCCTGGAGACCTGCGAGAACGGGCTGCTGTTCGACGGGAAGGGCGCCGTGCACAACCACTGCAATTACAACTGGGCCGTCGACTGTGGACATCGCAAGGCTGACTGTGAGTTGGAGGAGAATTGGTGTTTTAAGTTTAACTAGCTAAATTCAACGCGATTCGCGCTTACTATTATTTTTGTTTTTTGTTTTTTTTTTTTAATTTTTCAGTATGATTTTACTTTACTTGATTTAAACATACGACAGGATAGTCTCCTAATTTAAAAAATAAAATATTAATCCTTTTATGTTAAGTATTTCAATTTAATTTTAATTATTTAGTTTCAAATATTTAAGAGAGGAGGATTTGCCAAATAGTGCTTTTAGAATTTTTCCTGCTTTCACGATGTAACGTAAAATGAATCCTCATTAGTTTAAAATCCCTCTGAGATTTTATTGGGGAAGTTCAAATTTTTCGGCCAAGCACACAACATATATATAAAAAGCACTGTACGTAATTCAATTCGACCGAGGAACTTAAAAGCAACCCCCTGACGAAGAGTTTGAATTCCAGTGACCCCGTACAGCTCGCCGGGCTGCGAGTACCAGTTCGGCATCTACCCGGACAGTGACTCCTGCAGCACGACGTACATCAAGTGCGCTTACGGTCAGCCGCACGAGGCGCACTGCGACGCCGGGCTGGCCTACGACGCCAAGAGCCACACCTGCGTCTGGCCCGACCAGCTCATCCCCTTCTGCAACCCCGAGTCCGTAGTCGGCTTCAAGTGCCCCAGCAAGCCGCCCACCGGCGCCGCCGCCAGGTTCTGGCCCTACCCCAGGTAAACAAAAAGGTCACTCGCCGGTGTTAGCGGCCGCTCGAATAGGTTCGTACAATTGTGGCTGTTCGGTTGCTGCCTCGGGGGCTGCGATTTTCACTTGCTTCGCGCGCGAGTAAAGCTACCTGTTTTCTTTTCTCCGGGACGTCGGGGGATTTGTACGCGGAAGAAGCAATTTGCCGGCATTTCCGCATGAGGAATTGTTAGGTATGTATGCTTGAGTCGCGGAAAAAATTGTGTTTGAATGGCGCGTAATTCTAAGGCGTAAAACTACCGAGGCTGTAAAGTACTGCGTTATTGCAGGAAACGTAAATCGTATATAGAGGACACTTGAGTTCCTGACGAGGTATTTGTTATATGGTAAATGAAATGCTAGTCACTTTAGTAGCGAGGCTCGCAGTTTTATTTATAATTTGAGTAGAAAGTTCTTGCTGAAATAGTTGATTTAGTAAGTTGGTAATAATTATTTTCAATAAAGATAACGAAAGTTACAAAGAAAACGTAATGTAGCAATAATTCAGTTTGATGGATGTAGATATCTACATTATCAACATGACTCGATTTCAACGCATTCTTATGTGAATGGTAGCAATGGTAAATTAAAATCTTTAGTAAATTGCGTTTATTATAAATTTCTGGATTTATACTAATTTATTAAATGAATTATTAATTCATATCAATAAATATCACGGTCGATAAAGTAGAAATTCCTATCAAGATGTACCCCATCTTGAAATGTTTACCTAAAACTAAATTACGAATTTATAAATTCAAATAAAAAGTTATCAAGATTTCGTAAGTTTTAAAATTAGCTGAAATATTAACCTAGTTTAAAACTAATTGTCAGAAAGTGCCGTTCCATTGAAGAAGATTGTAGCAAGTTTGTACAGCCCGCATAAATATCCGCCGAGTAAAACGCGGCATTAGATAATCTAACGACCAATGAATTTTTTAACCTCGATAATTGACATTAAAATTCTCCGCTTTCTCTGCAAGAATTCCGTTCGACAAACTTAACAAATTTTAAAGAAGCAGTTAAACCGTCGAAACCCCGGCCTCTCTCGAGCCCCTCGTAAATCCCGGCTCGCATCGAAAAATGATCGACGGGACAATTATCATTGGTCCGCGCGGCGTCTCCGTCGCCGTTGCGTAATCCCAGCTTTCTAAGCTCTGGCCCCCCCTTTTCCGTCTTGCAGATTCCCGGTGCCGGGCGACTGCGGCCGACTGATCACCTGCGTCGACGGCCATCCGCGCCTCATCACCTGCGGCGAGGACAAGCTCTTCGACTCCGAGTCCCTGAGCTGCCTCGACAAAGACGAGCTTCCTCATTGGTGAGTCTTTTTCCCGCGAAGCCCGGGTTACGTAGCCGGGGAAAGTTTAACCCGTCGCTGACCGCTCTCCCGTTTTCTCTGTTGCAGCGCGTAATTCCAGAAGACGGGGAGGATGAGGCCCCGGAAGGGACGCTCGGCTAATCCGAGAGAGACCGACCGCTCGAATCGGCGCCGTCTCCATAATCAAAATGTAGTTACTTTGTCTTGGTCGCCCTTCTCCGAGACTTGGCGGAGATAAAAAAATTTCGAATAAAGGAAAAAGAATGCGTGCTTTTTAACAGGCGTATTTATGTATAAAAAAATACATCGTATATTTCACTTTATTTTTCTTTCGCAAAACATGTCTGGGGCCGTTCTGCGCCACAGTACAACGTACAAGTATTTATCATCTTCAAATAATAGGAAAAAATATGGTATATATAAGTATATATTTACATTTCGACGGGCGAATAACTTGTGCTGCAATATTGCGAAGACGTATTGTCGATTTTTCCTTATTTTCACGGTACAGTAGATCAATTAAGCAGAAATTACATTAGAAAGTATTATCAGTAAGAATTATATAATAATACAATAAAATAATAATATATAACGAAACACGTGTGCGTGCGTGCGTGCGTACAACTAAAGGTCGCGAATCGCTAAGTCGAGATGGCTCGTTCCGTCGGTCCGTTGCATCGATAGAAAGAGTATAAAAAAAATTCGAGGATCGGTGGAATGAGGGAAGGAGGAGGGTGGGGAGGAGAGGTGCGTGGTGAGTCGCGCAACGAGCGTCTTTGAAGGGGCGCGTGCGT
This sequence comes from Ormyrus pomaceus, assembly GCA_900474385.1. Taxonomy (NCBI): domain Eukaryota; kingdom Metazoa; phylum Arthropoda; class Insecta; order Hymenoptera; family Ormyridae; genus Ormyrus; species Ormyrus pomaceus. The sequence goes on along the minus strand of UCOM01000638.1, from coordinate 45,649 downwards.
GCAAAGGGCGCAAAGAGCAATAAAATAAAAAAAAAAAAAGATCCGAGTGCCGACGTTACGTTATTCGCGAGAGTGACAAATTTTCGCTTCCTCCTCGCCTCGACGGATCGCGTTTCCCACGTGCGAGATGAGGTCCCTCTCCCCTCCCCCTTCCATTACGTGTACGCACTTTCTATGCGCAAGGATTTACGTCACGCGCCGAGGCTAATTTTGATTTTGCCGATTCTCCTGTAATACCGAAAAAAAGAAAGAAAGAAACGCCTGCATCGGCGTCCCTTGCGCAATCGGCGACTCGCGGCCAATTAGCGGCTCCGGGCAACGACATGAACTTCCGTTTTGGTATGTAAAAAAGATTTTATTAAAGAAACGACAAGTCGAATGGTATGTACATCGGGCACTCTCACTTCCTCGGGGTGCGTGAAGGACAGAATAAAAGCGCACTATGAAAGTAGGAGTAGGAGTCTCGCGTCGCGTCCGTCGTCTGGTCCCTTATAGCTCTAAAAATCTACGGCAGTAAAGTGAGAAAGAAGTGAACCCCGCTCGCGGCGTCATTCTTCCTTCTCTCGCTCTCGCTCTCTCTCTCTTTCGCTCTCTCTCTCGCTCTCTCTCAGACTCGCGCGGGTATAGTCGGTGGCTCAGTTCCTGGGCCGATTGCCCCTAATCTGGATGGGGATGGCGCCGTGGGGCAGAGAGGGCACGCCGGGCGGCAGGTTCTCCTCCTCGGGCTCCTGCTCGTTCCTGTTCTCGGGCAGGTCCTCGAGGTTGGCCGGCGTCGTCGGCACGTCGCAGTCCTCGGTGGGCGGGACGACGCAGCGCAGGGAGCGCCGATCGAATACCAGCATGGCCGGGCAGCGCTGCAGACGGGGGTAGCCGCCCTGGCACTGCCAGTAGCGGTTGCAGGACTTGCCGAGCGGCACGTTGCCGTTCGCGTCGTCGTTGCAGAGAGCTGCGGGGGAGAAAAGGAGGGTTGCTCACTTTTAGTAATGTTCGATTACGTTGTGCACACCTTGCGTAAATAATTTATCGCTTTTCAGCATTGAGTAACCGGGCGAGGTTTATGGAGGCTGGAAAAAGGAATCGTGCACTTCCTGCATCGAAAGGTACTTTACAGGTTTTCCAGTTACATGAACAACTCGCCGAGCGAGCGGAACGGAATCAGTACCTATATACATATATATATATATAATAGCGTATCGAGATCTTACGGTGCTTCTGGCATCCCTCGACGTTCTCGGGCCAGTCGCAGGATCGGGCTCTCTCGTTGTAGAGCAGGCCGCCGATGCAGAGCTGCTCGGTGGCGGTGCCGTTCCAGCAGGTCCAGTACCTGGTGCAGCTGGTCTCGTGGCCGAAGATGCCGTAGAGCCAGTCGCAATGCTCGGCGGAGATCGGCGGATTGGCCTGGCGCTTACCGTCGCAGTAGTTGGCGCGCCAGGGATAGTCGCAGCCCTCGGTGACGCCGCGGTGCTTGCCCGCGAACACGAGCCCGTTCGGGCAGTCGAACAGCTCGGGGTGGCCGTTCACGCACTCCCAGTAGCGGTCGCAGTACTCGATGTCGCCCACCACGCGTGCCTTTGTCTGGCAGGGGTCCTCCTGCTGCTGCTTCTGCGCCAGAGAACCTGCGCAGAGAAGGGTGCGAGGTTTAGAGAGATTTTTCGGCTTGGGTTTGGGCTGCCGGGGCAGGTTTCTGACTAAGACTGGATGAATTATTTAGGGTCCTTTCTTGGCTAATTGCGAGTCACGTTCTCGGCAGGAAAATATTAAGATAATGAGGGAATTATTAAAATGATTGAGGAAAACTTGAGCGCGCTATTACCCAAAATTTTTTTGTCGACGAACTCTTGTTTTAATGACACAGAAATAGCTTTTTTGTGCCGCGAATAAAATATCAATTTTAATTTTAAACCGTCTAGATTGGCTTGGTCGTTTTAGCCTTCCGATAGCTTTCCCTTTCTCCGGTATGCATACGTGTGGTTTAAAACTAATTCCCAAGATTCGTAAGCGATATATCCGCGTCTTCCGGGTGGAAAAATAAGCGATGTCGATAAGAAAATAGTATTTTCTAAGAGCTGCCCTGTACACGTTCACGAGCGATTTCGATCAAACGGTTTCGTTTATATATGTATTAATTTTTCTCTTAGCTAAATATTTGCAATTTTCGTTTATTTCATTCGAAAGGGATCGTTTAAAAACATCAGCCTTTCCAGCGGATTACATTCATTGCAATGACCCAGAATCTTTATAAAAGAAAAAAAGAAACCTGGCCAATTTTCTTCCCTCCCGCAACCGCCCGTAATGACACGGCTCGACAAAATCAGCGCCAAATTCTCGGATGGTCAAGTTTAAAATTGTCGGCGAAGCCGCAGCGCTGTAATAATAATAATTCAGCGGTACACCGAGAGGCGCGCGCGCGCGGAGAACCCGCGGCGGCGCGCGGCGTTACGAAAGGCTCTCTCGGCGGTACTTAGTGCGCGAGTCGAGAGAGAAAGAAACTCGTTTTCCCGGATTTCTCGTCGGCGCGGCGCGCACGTAAGCCCAGATCCCAGGGCTCTCGGCGCGCGCGCGCGAAGTACGAATATGGCTCGGCAGGCAGCTGGCCTCTTTTACGATCGCGCTGCACTTCCGCGCGCGCGCGCGAGCCTGCATGGAAATTGCCCAGCGCCGCGAGAGTAGCGAAATGAGACGCGCCGCGAGAGTAGCGAGCGCGATGCCGTTGCGAGATAAGTGGGGGCCAGGCATACTCTGCGTGTTTCGTGGAGTAATGAACAATTATCTTATTTCTTTTTCGCGCACGCTTCGCCGACGATTCGAGCTTCGCCGCTTTGTCCTTTCTTGGCGAGAATTTTGCTTCGGACAACGTATCCGAGGAATTCGCGTTTAAAGGGGATTTGTACACTGCTACAGTTTTGTAATAAGTATTATATTAATTATGTACTATCTAGTGTAACGACTCGATGATTCGTTTATTTGGGTAAGTAGGAAAGATTAGCCGACACGCTTTCCCTGTACGCCGAAGGAAGTTCACGTTTGCGGTAATACCAGCTCTAATTGGGAATGAAGATCTTTTCTCTCGCAGCTCTCGCAGTACATCAACAACAATATGATCATTCTCGAAATCGGTGCAATTACAATTCAATAACCCAAAAGTATTCCAATCGATAAGCGACCGCCAACCAGAGCTTACACATCTCGCAAAAGCCCTTTTATGTAAAAAAAAGGCGAGTCTCGCCGAATAATCCACAGGCCCCTTTAGGTGGGAAGTGTCGCGGGCGCGCGCTCCCATAAGAACGGGTCGCTCGCGGGCTCGGCAGAAAGGAACACCGTGTCGGCGGCGCCTTAGTGAAAGTGGCCTGCACAGCCTTGACTTGCAACCTTCACGCGATCGGCCGGGCCGCCGCCGTCCCCCCGCGGGAGAGAAAAGATCGCCCCGCGTGTGAAAAACCGCAGGCGGGCTTTCCTTTTCGACGCTTTCTCGGGCCGATACGTTCGGTCGCGGGGCACCTTTTAGTCGACTCGACAGTTTTAGGGGCTCGATGACTCGCAATTTATTTTTCGAGGAGGAATAGTGCACAGCTTTCGTCGGGGAATTATTGCGAGAGTCGGAAACGTTTCGGAGAGAAAGACGCAAATATTCGATTGAGCAATGGTGATGATAAATCGAATAGAGAGAAGAGATTTGCATTCAATTAGCAATGATGAGATGTTACATAAAAATTCTTTTAGAAACTGTTGAGAGTATATAACTTGTGAAAATGAAAAGTGCTTTTGTAGAAGCCGCCGCTTAATTAGATAGGAATTTATATCATAAAGAATATTTCATAAACTAATGAAATTTTAAGATTTCTATTTTTTAGTCTTACACAAAATAGGAGAAATTTTATTAGTTTTAAAGTAAAACTTAATGTGCACTTTTCTATCTGATTACTGTATATGCCTCGTCATTTCGCATTAAGCAGAATCAAAGCAAAAGTAGATAATGGCCGCGTTTGGTCAGACAAGAAATTACGTCAAACCTAGCTTTTGTTACTTCAAAATGTTACCAGAATCTTCTACCGCCTCGTCGACAATTAATCGGGATCAATGGCGCAGGGCTCTTCGGGAGTCTGGAAGACGGCAGCCGGCATTAAAATAAGGCGCTCTCTCGAGGCTGGACTCGGTTAAGAACGGCAGGGGTCATCGAGCGGCGATCGAGCGCATATATACACATTTTGAAAGGGACTGCGGAAAACGTAGGCGCGGCTTTCCTTTCGAGAGTCGAGAGATACGCTGGATATAAGGATACTCTCTCCTATCGCGTACATTAGAGCGCAAAAGTTTTGCTACACCCTTACTGGAAAGTCGCGGAGGCGTCTATACGATTGTACGTCGAGATGAGGGAAAAATGAAAATTCAGATAAATTTCAACGAGGATTTCACCGTGTTCGAAAAATCAGTACTCTCCTCAATGGAGAGCGTATTAGATATCGAGCTGATAAAAAACAGATTAGGTTAGTTAGAATTTACTGCCCTCCGAGGAAGATAAAGGAACGCATACATTTGCCGACAAATACTTGCATACACTCCATCAATCTGTTTAGACCCTGAACGTGCGTCACCCGAAACAGCTAAAAATAGTCTTACTCCAATTGTTATAAATAAACGTTTAAAGCGCAACAGTTCCCAGACAACTAAATTACCCAATCCCCGATCTCCTTCCAGTGGGCATCCAGCCTCGTCGATGATCGCTTGCAAAATCGAGCGTTCCGGAATCGAGCGGTTTCTCATGGACCTCCTCCGCCCCGGCAGCCGGCCGCTACACGGGAAGGATATTAACTTTTCATGAAGCAATAATACGAACCTCGCTCGCGGTTACCTAAGCCTTTCGCAATTCGAGAGCCCGGCGGCGGGCTTTATCGCGATCGCAGCTCCTCCGGACACCGCTCTGTTTTTCGCGACCGCGACATCTCCGGCGCGTCGACGCGCCGCGCGGCTCTCCTCCTTGTTTCCAGAGAAATTCTGGAGATCGGCGCGAGTCCTCGAGAATTCTCTTGGAAAAGTAAGAGTCGACGGCGGTGTCAACGAAATTTTCAGGAATTATCGAGACAAGAATGTTGTTGTCGAATGGAAATTGTACCGCTGTTATTCTAGAAGCTATTTTGCAGGTGTCCTGGAATTAGCCTTTATTAATTTGTATACGATATAAACTTACGTCAAGTCAGACTAACCCAGCGCTTAACTGTACACTCATCGTACACGAGACACATTACAGCCGGTGCGTAATATACTTCGCCCGGCGAATGAATAAGAAAATGCCAATCACCTCTTTACAGCCACGTAACTATACGTCCTGCGCGAGGGACTTCGTAACCGGCCGTAAAAGGAAGAAGCTCGCGGGAACATTGTACGCATCATTCCGGCGAAATGCTCGCCAGAACGTGCCGTGTTTTAAGAGCGGCAAAGGGGCTCCGCAATTAAAAAGGAATCTTCGGAACGAGTTGCAAAACAGCCTGCCGAACGCTGAAACAACAATGCCCATGGAACCGTACTGCGCGCCGCGCCAGATAAAGACATCAGCGGCGCAATCGAGCACGAGCTCTCGTTAGTTTCGAACGCGTGTCCCTTAAAAAAACCTTCGTCCGGACCATCGCTTGCGCAAACGAGTCGCCTCGTCGTTGCAGGAGACAGGATCGTCCGATCTGAACCAACAGCCGTGTCATTCCGCGGAATTATCTAACAGTCGGAAAATTCGACACGTCGGCGGCTTAGAATGCCGTAGCGTGGGAGCGTCCGGGAAGGAATGACGCGTGTTCCGCGAGCAGATTATGCGCGTCGCCGTATTGCACCGTTAGGCGATAATTTTAGAATAGCGAGCGAGTCGTTGCACTCGTGGCAATCGACACTCGGTGGTAGATGCGAGGAACGAGAGGGTAATATTTTCGTTTCTCATTGCCGGTGTATGAGAGAATCGCCAGCTGAGTAAGCATAACGTTTTTATAAGGATTCTGGAACTTTCTCCTTTTTAGAATAAAAATCTTTGCCGGATAAATCTTCCGCCGAAGTAATTTACATTTTACTGCGAGACTTAACGGTATTGTATAGAATTATCAAAAAAGAAGCCCCATCCTCGGAGAGCCATTACATAAATCTAAGACGCAAGAGAGGATTATTTATTCGTTATGTCACGTGAAGCAACAGTTATTAAAATTCAAAATAGAACTCATCCATAATTTACAGGATATTACGATGATGCATGCAGGCCTTTCATTCATCGTTACACATCCTGTTGGATACCTCAAGTCATTCAACTATATACGAGAATTCTTTCGCTGTAGTTTCTAATCGGACGTGGCGGCAAGCGACTGGAATTATTATTATTTAATTCACTCGGATAGACTTCGTTAAAGGATTCTTTGAATAACTTCGTCCGTAAAAATAGAAAGCGAAAACAAACGGGTTTAAGTAGATAATGTCCGAGACAGGTAAGACGAAATATATTGTAGCCGAACGGCCGAATAACTAGAGCCAGACTGCCTACTTTTCAATATTACATAAAATTGTAGAAGATGCATAGAAGAAATGGCATTTAGAGATATAAAAATAATAGCGTTGCTTAAATCATACAGTGCAGGCCGTAGAATTATAACAACACTTTTATATTCTCGGCCTGCCTTTCGCAATACTTCAGCCTGCCGAGGAAACGAAAACATTCCAGCGAAATGTAGATCCTGTTTATCAATAAACATTCCAATGAGGTAAGAATCATTTTATTTCCCCTCTCTGAAATCCTAGTTACGTATTGTCTCTAGAATATTCCAGCTCCGTTTCTCCCCCTCAGAAAACTCTGACAACTCCACCGATTCATCCTCCGATCTCCGGCTCTGAAAAAGCAAGGTTAATGCACCCAACGAGCCGAGTCACTACCGGCCCCGAAAGAGGCCCCCTCGGATCATCGATAAAAAGCCCGAAATCCAACAGTTGGGCTCTAACGAGGCGAGAGGAAAAAGCCGCGAGAGGAGATAGGAGGCGTAAGCCGTCGCGGCGCATCGCACGAGAAAGACGTCTTTCGCGTTCCTCCGGTTTCGGCGTTACGTAAGGCAGCCGCCGCCGCCGCCGCCGGCCGAGCGACACTCCACTTACTTTCCCTTCCTTTACGAGCGCCAGGCAGCCGCGCCGTAAGGAGCTGCAGCTGCCATTAGCGAGGAGCGCCTCCTCCGCCTCGGGTTCGTGCTCGCGAGCGGCCCCACCCCGCGGTTCTTCCGAGTGACGTTGCGCGAGGCCCGTTCTTTTTTTTTTTTTTTTTTTTTATTCTCTGCCGCTTCGAAAGGGAGATTCGGCGGGATTTGTCACCGGTCCAGTCGGTCAATGTCGAATTTTTCGAATAACTTTTGGTTTGGCGGGCTCGTTTTGAGAAGGATTTAATGGGTGTGCTTTCCTACTTTGGGTTATACAATGATGATTGTAAGGGAAACTAGAAATGACAGTAATTCAGCTGGGATGATAATGATCGGTAGCTTTACTGCGAGGTTTTTTATTCTCCGGGGCATAAAAGTGAAACTAAAAATTATCTTGTTTAGAAAAGTAAGACAATTATATTGCCTCGAAAGTCTTTGCTACGATCGATCTAACGCTAAGTCACATATAATCTTCTTTGGTCGATTATTCAAACTAAGTTTTCACTTTCTTCTGATGACGTAAGTTTTTCATTCAAAAACAATTTTGACTATTCGTCTAGAATAAATTTTCAGGAAGATTTTTAGAAAGTCCGTATCGATAACTCTTACTTTCCTTTTAATCGGGTAAAAGCCGATTCCTACAAAGGTAAATTGAAGCGAAATCTGAATATTTACCCAACTCATTTCGCGAATTCCGGCCTCCTGACGCCCCTCGATGAAGATTTTCTCGTTCTACAATCGATGCAATCGGCGAAATTATACATCCCGCGGAGTGATTTCTTTCGTTCCGCGCGTATAATGACAGTCGATGGCCGAAATGCCCGAAATTGGACTTGCCTCACTGGCAATTGGAAGCTGCGTGATTACGCGGAAATTGCCTAGGAATTTTCGCTGTCGCGGAAATCGTAAACGCCGAAAGCCAAGAAAAAGGAACGTCCTTTTTTGAGAAATTTTCAGCGTGTGCCGCAATACCGGTAATGAGGTTTCTCGTACGGACTCGAATGTTTGATTCGCGATATTCCGATTAACGGCGTGTCTCGAAGTTCAGACTTTCAAAACTGCAATTTTACTTCGTTTATTATCACTTAATCATGTTGATCTAGCTGGCCTTATTTTCTCCTTTGTCGTGGTAAAGTTATTCAATTGTTCTCCAAATGCACCCCGATAAATTTTTCTCATCGTTGATCCAGACAATCTTTCTTTTCAAAAGAAAATTGGCGCCATGTAATCTCGCAAGAATGGTTTCTTTGTTATAAAAGTGACAAAAGAATTGCATTATTTAATCCATTATTTATTGGCCAACAGATTTTTTTCTTTTGACATGTATACACTTTTCAAACTATTTTTAAAAAAGATACTCTAAAGATTTTCTTCTCAAAATTTAGTGGGTCAAGTTCGGCAGTAAAAGATCAATTGGCTCTACCGCCGATCAACATGTTTACATGACCCGAAAAAAACTGAAAGCTTAAACTGCATTCAGCTTTTACTTTGTTAATGTTCTCGGTAAACCTCAAGGAGTACAATGTAACAAAATAACCGGATACATTAGTGTAATGGAAATCTGGTTTGACTGCGTGTTACTGATTATAGAGTAGGCTGAGAATTCGTACCTTCAAATAGCGCATTTGCATACATCATTATTTTATGATTTGCCGTTTACCCCGAGGATCTATTCTTGTCCAAATATTTATTCCGGGCGATAAAATTAAATGGATTTTTTTTTATTGCGAGCAGGATAAATTATTGATAAATCAATTAAAGTTTATAATACTTAAATTCGCTTTACGATATCGATAAATGCTTTATAGTCATGGTTACTTTTATTTTTTCGTTTGATTATTTACCAGCAATTAATAGTAAAAATGCTAAACCCGTTTATTTAATTATAATTGCTGTTACGCGCTCATTGAACTGAAAAAATAACGTTGCGGAACGTCGCGCTAATTCTAACGGTTCTATTATTAAAAGATCGAAATATTTATTACACGAATGTAGTTAAATGGATTGAAAAGTTATTTGCACCGAAGAAAGTTTACAGCTGTAGATTACAACTTTCTCATTGGTAGTGCAACTTTAGTAACAACTCCAAAATCTCTTTTTTTTTCTTTCAAGAAATTGATTTTTAGAAAACAATCTCCTAAATTGGTCAGCTTTCTCCGGACCTTTTATTGATGCACATAATCTCATTAAAGATTTACGATGTTCATTTTATGCAGAAAGTTAATGACGAACAATTAAAGCACGTTTCATTTTCTTGGAAATAAAATTTTTAATCCTGAAATTAGCACCCGCCATAATAAAAGCGATCCCGTTGAATGCGTCCGAGCATAATCAACTTGATTGATTACATCGAAGCTTTTACCCGAATTAAAGTTCGCCATTACACGAAAATAAGATAAAAAAAAAAACCGATCGGCGGCTCGAAATTAGCGGTAATTTCGCGTTCGCGTCGCATCGTAAATCCCCGACGGTGAAAAATGCCCGCTGGCTCGGCTGTAAAAAAAGAAGAACAGCAGCGGATTAACGCGCGCAGCCTCGCACTCGCGAACGATTCGGATCGCTCCCTCGAGTTTCACTCTCGCGCGCGCTCGTCGCCGCGGCGGAAAAAGGAGCGTATATCTCGGGGCAGTCCGTCTCGAAGGATCGAGGCGGTTATCTCGTCTCTGTTCTCGCTGCTCGGATCGAGAGTTCGGCGAAAAGGAGAGGCCACGCTCACACACGCGGCGGAACTTTGCGCTCTCTGTGTCTGCTCTCTCGCTCCGCTGTGTGAGCTACTTTCATATTTTCACCCGTCGCGGCGGCGGCAGAGAAAGTTCTCTCTCTCTCTCTCTCTCTCTCTCTCTCTCCCTCTCGGCCATCGGGATGCGTGAAACTCGAGCGAGCGAGCAGTCTCCCATTGTCTCTTCGATTATGACGAATCCGAGATGACACGCGCCGGAGAAAATCGCCGCTGCCACTTGCAATCGCTCTCACTCGAGAAAGCTCGAGAGCAGTTACATCGACGGACCGGTTTTTGAGCGACGCCGAAAATTTGCATCGCCGTGCGGAGAAAGAGAGAGAGAGAGAGAGTGTGTGGGGGGAGGGGGGAGATAAGGTTTAACTGCGTAATTATTGCGCGCGTTACTCTTTTTTATGGGGCGATTTAGAAATTTGGACGCGGTAATTTATGCTCGGCTTTTTGCGCGAACGACGGCTTAACGATTCCCGCGGCCTGGGGTTTCGTCTTTTTTTTTCCCTTCAAAGTTTTACTGCTAATTGCTGTAATTTGGGATGACAGAATCGGCTGTCGGGCCATTAATTAATATCGATCTACTGCGAAGAACAGGGGGGGATTATCGCCGATGGTCGAATAGCCGTTTTACTATCCAATAAAACGCGTTGTAAAAATAATTTCGAAACAGTGCGAATCAGTTTGCACTGCAGTTATCGGGAAAATTGAATCCGCGTCGCCGAGCAGAAAGAGGAAAGTGCATACTTTCTTTAGTCTCGCTCTAACCGGAGCTTTGACGCTGTCGCTTTTTTTCCAGCGGCCTCGTAATGCTCGGCATTATCTGCTCGGGTGCGAATTTAAATACCGCGTCTCTTTCTTTTTAGCCGTGACTTTGATCTTTATATTCGAACCGCAAGAAAGGAGCCGCGCGGAGAGTCGATAAACCGTAACGCATCGCGACTTTTACGGGGAAAAATTCCGTCGAGAAATGCAAATGACTGGCAGGTGTGAAAAAAAGCATGATAATGTAAAGCTTTCGTCTGCTGTGAAGAATAAATCGTTAAATAACCAAATTTCAGATTTAATGAATAACAGTAATATTTGAAACACCCAAAAACTCGTGAATTATACCCAAAAATTAAAAAAAAAAAAAAAAAAACAAATCGAATCGAAAAAAAGACCAGTAACCCTCAAACGGAAGTAAAAGTCGAACTCACCGTGCAGTACAACGAGTACGAGGAAGAGGATCTTGGCGGCTTGTTGAGCGGGTGGCATCTTGGCGGCTCAGCGTCTCGGACGGCGTGCAAAACAAGACTGTGTCGCGCGGCTCGCGCTGCGGTTCTAATCGTGGCTCTCTCGGTGTGGCGTCCGCGGCGTGGAACTGCCGAGCAGCGGTGGTATAGATAGGTGCAGCAGCAGCACTGGGGGATATCGAGGGAAGCTCGCTCTCGAGCGATCGCTGGCCAACTGGCACGGGACTACAAAGCAAAAGATGAAAAGGAAGCGGCCCCCTGGCGTGGGAGAGAGAGAGAGAGAGAGTGCAACGCACGGCGGAAAGAGAGAGTGAGAAGCAGCAACACGGCACGTAAGGAGCCGCGCTGATGAGTTTTCGTGTTGGGGGAACTGGTCAACTGGGTGAGCCGTTTGGCCACGGGTCTTATATGAGCGCCCCACTCCCCGCGAGAGCAGCGCGAGTCGAGGATTTTCACTCCCGAGCCTCTAAGCTGAGCTCTCCCGACGCCCCGACTCGGAACGTCTGAGACGAGGGCCCCGAGTTTTCCGGAGAGCCTTTCGGAGGATATGCCAGAGGCTGGACGAGCATTTTTACGTGGATGATGTTCTGTCTAATTGGATTGGTTGTTGTATTTCGTAAGAGTCGATTTTTAGTTTTTTCTGCTTCGATACACGGATGGTATGATTTGTTAGCTCTGTTAGAAGTATTTTCTGAGGTATAATCCGATTTATCCCGAAGCATAGATTTGCAATTTTCATAAAAGGTAAATAAAAACTTGTGGTGATTGTCAGCTTTAAAGCTACAGGTTTAAGTGTTATTTAATAACACGTAGCGGTGGTGTGGGTATATATATCTCGATTTCCAATATTCGATTTTTATCTATTAATTTTAACGATCAAGTTGTCTATACTAATTTCGGCCCAGGTAACGTTTATCGGCTAGTTTTATCTAGTTACGATAGCACACTGTAATAAATGCCGAGTGCAAGTTTCTTCCCCTTTGTAAAACTTGATTTCCAATTTCAGTTCCTTTTTGGCAGATTTATTTTACTGATTATTTAATATTCAGAGTTCGTTTGCAATAATTAGCCGCCGATTTTCTCTGCAAAAGTTGAAAGTGTACAATAAAATTTTAAAGGATTTCGTAAATAGACGTTATACCAATAAAACTTGAATTCATATTGAAAGCACAAAACACATCCACAGATTTAATTTTTTATATTCATAAATCAATGTTTAACTTACGTGCAAACTCGCAGCTTTCATTTGCAGGGTTCTAGAACGCGGCAGTTGATTTAGCATTGAAATTGTAAAACAATAAGACAATAACAATAAAATAATAATAGATAAAAAAATCAATAAGATCGTTTCACAATGGAAATTATACAATATTTTGTAAAATATGTGACAATTTAATAAAACTAGTTACGATTTTCATGTTATCAACTTGAATAAATAGAAACTATTAGGGACGCTCAATACCAATAAGCCAACATCGTCGCCGTCAGGTGTAATAAAATCTGTTAATTTTTAAAATAAATTGCACCAAAAGATTAGATATGATTATTTATTGAGTATAACATTATTTAAAATTATAATGAAGCAAATTTATACTGAACTAAATTTGCATTAGCATCACTTTCGCAGGGAATAAAGTCCTAAATTTCCAGCTGGTTTTAACTAATTTACCTCTTCATTAATCTACCTGTAATCCAGTACTTGATTACCTCCGCTGACTTTAAGGGTGGAAAATTAATAATATTGCTGCGCAAATTTAAGCTGTGGATTCTAAAAATTATGATAATAGCTAAAGTAAAACCTGAGAAATTATGCTGGGTAAAGAATCCAATAGCTTAAAATTCACCCTCAGAAGTAAAACCTATAAAACTCGGATAAGTTTTACGATAGGCTCGTTGATATTTATTTGAATTCAAAGTTATTCGCTGCACGGACTTTGCTGCGAAACAACTCATTCGGGCTTCTCTTATTCGCAGACTTACCTTGAAGCTTGGGATTCTTGTGGTCAGGTGATAGTTTTTATCTGCTAAATATTTCGCAAATTCTATTTTGTAAAATAAAAATACGTTTGTATAAAAATATATACGTATAAAAATGAATTGATATTTTTTATAATTAATCTATCGCCTATCAAATTGATAATTTCTAATAACTTGAATAGTATCTAAATAAGAACATTTTCAATTTTACTTTTTCTTACTGGTAAATTGTTCTAAGACTCTGACAGAATGTAATTTTGAAAAATTGATGTCACGTCTTAAATAGACAGTTTGATACTCAATCTTTATAGGGATAAAATTTAGATTTCAACTGAATAACATTTTATAATTGATGAAACCGTTTTATAATGATTTTTACTGCGCAATTTTTCAACTCTAAAGAGACTCGCTTTTTACAATCATTTGCATCTTCATTAAAAAAAAATCGTAATTTATGACGTAATTACAAACACTTTCATCTCTATAAACCTATTTAAACGTAAGAAAGTTTTAGAAAATTTTGCCCTCTCCGCGTGATTTAATTGCTCTAAATATTGAGTTATCATGCATCTCCGATTTTCCTTTCGATTTTACTCCAGTATTTTACGTTTATTTATTTCACTGCGTAATCGACAACTTGAAACTGCAACGCATAACGATTAATAAACACATATTCAGCCGTAATCATTACATGTCTTAACAGTTTATGTGCCGATGGCTATCTTTGCCGACTGCTCTCCGCGGTATCAAATAATTCAATTATTTTAAATCAACAATCATTCGAATAATTGCTCTACATCGACACTCAATTGACATTACGAATTTTATTTTTTTACGATTATTTTATTTTATTAAATTCACGTAAAAACTATATGTAATTGCAGTCCTTGCATTCAACATTTACTTTGCATAAATGACAAAAGAATTTTAATCGCCGCAGCTGATTTATATCTCCATACATCATTAATTAATAAAAGCCCCATGTAAATGCGCCGTAAACCAGAAGCTGCCGCATGAATCAACCCGGTATATGTACCCTTAGCGTCCAGCGGCACAAAATAAACGCCAAAAATCGGCAACAATCGCCAGCTGGAATTCCCTGGCATCTTGTACCCAGCACAATATCCCGCTTAATTATCGAGCTGCGAGCCCGCAAGAACTCTTTCCTAGTAACCCAGCAGCGAGTTGAGATCTGCGCCGATATCCTGCCGTATAACGTACATACATATATATATATATAAGCATTCACAATTAATTATATCAATGAAAGCTATCGGCTCCGCGCAATCTCCGCTCGGTGAAATGCGCGGCGTCGCGGTTATCAGTCGCGCGCGTACACTGCGTACATACACACACGAGGCTCCCGCGGGAAAATCTCCCCGCGTGAAAGCGAACTCGCTAAATGCACATTTTCACTTACACGCGATGCGAGCTCTCGTCGAGCGGCGCCGCGAATTTTCGCACTCGCGCGCGAACTTTCCGCCGAGGACACAATGGCGGGCGGCCATTTTTCCATCGGGCGGCGCAGACGCGCGCCTGCAGCGGGTTTTATATGCGTCCTCGGGCGCGGGGGAGAGGAGAGATTTACAGCGCGCGAGGAGATGATACGCCTGCAGCGTGCCGAGCTGCTCTGTGGATTATCGCCGAGAGGCTTATTATTTACCGTCGGGTGTAGGAACAGGTAGTGCGAGGCTTCTTCGCGCGTGCGGGCCTGGCGAGATGCGGCAATAAGACGTACGCCCTCGTTAAAGAGACGATAAAACCGGACTGGAAAATTTTTAAGATGCATATTACCTGCATGTTTGCGGAATTCGTGTAATAAGCCTTTTTAATGCTAATAAGTTTGTTATTGATTGATATAATGCTGCTTTGTTCTTGGATATTCTTGTGATGCAGCAAACAAAATGAATGTAAATCTGCAATCAATATGGAAGCAAAGATAAACTTAGATTTATAGTAGATCAACAATTAAAATTCTTAGAATATCTTAGAATATATTTCAATTAAGAAAAAATTTTAATTAACTTCAAACTAAATCGATCGGTAACAGATTTCGCATTCCGATCTCGAAATTTTTGCATGTATATGCCCGGCACGAGTCGGATAAGCAATGGGAAGCTCGAGATGATCCCTCGCATTGCCCCTCTGGTAATGGAGTTTAGTGATACGTTAATCTCGCGACTCCTTGATAAATTGTGGCTTTATTTTGGTCTCGGCGAAAAATACTTGATTTATCTGCAATGCGGATGAATAGATGAGCGCATCTTATATCCGCAGCGAGACGAGATTCGAAATTAAACGTTCGAATGGTAAGCGAGGTTGATTCGCGGATGTCTTACCTTCGAAGAAAGTGAAAATAGTCTAAAAAATCGAGGGAAGGTAGAAGCTCCGAGATAACCGTTTGCGGAATACTGGTTTTTAAAAGCACTTCAGTGAGAAATAATTTTAAAAATTTGCGACTGCTCGGCAATTATGCGGGCACGTATTATTTATATCGTTATTTGAAGACTAAGTCAAAAAAATAAAATTGAAAAATAGATGTAATTCAGAACTATATTCGTAACATATACTATTTTCTTTGCTTAAAACGTGAATGTATACTTGAATATACAGGTAATTACGTTACTCTAAATTACATATCTATAATTCTGCGATAAATTTTTGTCTTTTTAGGCTTGTTTGTAATTACATCTTACTTCTTTGATTCTGCTTCGAAATAAGACGAGAATAATTTAATGCGCGATGACTCTTGCTGAGAAGGAAGTGATTTTAATTAAAGATGCAATGAAAAAATTTTATAAATTATTAGTTATCTTGCAGCTGATATCCTGAATATAATTTAAAATTTTTTTTAAAACTATTATAGCAGCGTATTACTCAGAAATCGGTAATTTTTAACTATTATTTAAATACTGGTTTTGCTGGCTTACAACTCTCTTCTCAGGCTATATATTTTGCATTGCACAATATCATTCGAAGATTGAAAAATCGGCATGCTTTGTGCAAACAATTTGTCATCGAACCAATATTTTGAGTGCTTCGAATAGAAATTTTATTATACACATATATTTAATTAAAAATCCGATTTATTTATAGCTACTCGTTACGAAACTGGAAATCTTGCTGGCGTTTATGTGGCTGATGCATAAAAGAAAGTGGTTAATGTGTTACAGGTGCCAAAGAACTCCATCGTCCTCTAATACGATTTTAATTCTACTATTTTATTACATTGTAATTTATAAATTATTTATGTACACGTTTGACGGCAACTATGCGTCAATATTTCATAAGAATTTAAATGTCTTGGTTAATTTATCTTTTAGTTGTAAATGAAAGATCCAATTTTCCAAGACAATTTCCAATACTTATTTAACGAAAGTATGTGTACGTACAAATACAAATTTGCTTTCCGAATTTTCGAATATACTTATCGCATACCTTGATGTTTTTTTTTTTATAATTTAACGTTTTCTGCAATTTTTTGTTATAATTTATCGACCTTCGTATTTCAAAGCTTTTTTCAGAGATTCTTCTTCAAATACGCCCTCTACACGCAATTCCCTCTCTGGGGAGCTTGTCCTAACAAATAATTAGCCGAAATCAGCGAGCCCTCTTGAAGCAACGCCGCCGAAACTCGCTTCGGCGAATCCTTATTTTCACAAGAAACACAAAGAACAAGCCCGCGAATACAGCGGAGTCCCATCGCGCGTCGCAGTCGCGCGGGTAACAAGCGAGAGACGGAAAAAGTATCCACGCCGCCTTTCGCAAGAGAGCAAATAAAAAAAAAACAGTCATTCTCCCCTTCGTTCTCCATACATTTAAAGCAAATTTGCCTGCGTCGGCGTTACAAGCGACGCGCGCATATATATATATATATATATACGTGCATAATACACGCGTCGTCGCCTCTCGCGGGCCGTTCGCTGAAATTCCTGGGACGATGCTCACACGAGACAAGGACTGACAGTCGAGGCCGGATGTCGGATTCCCAGCCGTCTTTCCTCATGCCCATTCTTTCGGCATTTTTAATGCGACTTTCGAACGCGGAGCTCCTCGCGGCGGCGGCCGGCGATGCCGGGAAACGCGTTAGCGCGGCTCGCCCGCCTGGCCTGTACGCGCGGAGGCTTAATATACGCTTCTCAGTTTTTTTTTTTTTAATGAAAGCTGTCGCGCACTAATAATCCGCGCGATAAATTGCGCAATAAGGGACATTAGGAACGACCCGGAAGAGCAAGTAAGTATACAGGAGAGTTTGGAGTTTTCTAATTTTTAATTGCGACGCCGCTGACTCGGTTCATTATCTTTTTTTTTTTTTTTTTTTTTCGAGTCTCTATGTCTTTCGAGATATGTGCTTATGCAAGATTTTGAAGGTTGACTCGGGCAGGAAGTTAAGGATGATCGCCGCGATGTTTTTGTGCTCGATGCCCGCCACGAGCGAGAAAGTTTTAGGAGGCTTATTAATTAATTTTCTCCTTAAATCGTTTCTTATTTGCATACGCACGTTGCGCAAGACGCGACGTAATTGAGTATACGAAATTAGCGGATGGAATGCGTCGAACGATTCTTGAACTTACCTCTTTAGGTGTGCGCCTGCGTGAAATAGCTAAATTTATTCTACTTTCTTTGTCTCGAAGGCTCGAGGCGCGCAGGAAGTTGCTGGAAAAATAATAAAAGATACAGCTGGGTTAAAAGGAATTTTGATACACTTGGAATTTATTGTGCGTACGTTTAACGACGTATAGATCTTTGAGTAACGTAAATATTTATTTGCGTAAAACATTGCATAATCCGTAGACTGCATTTTAAAATAATAAATAAGTTAAGTGCATTCTTCGTTAATTTATTTAAAATAATAATTACATAAATTCTTTATGTTTTCACCGAAGTTGTGAAACGAGTATTTCGAATCTTTTAGAATAGTTAAGATGAGATTGTAATTCTAAGTGAAATGGTAGAGTAATGATTGAATCAAATAGACTCTCATTAAACAGGCTTCTTATGACAGACGATGTCTGAAGAGAAAATTAAAATTTCTCATAATTGTCCTGAAAAATAAAAGAAGTTATAAGTTCTGCGCGAGAAAGTTCAGGCATTCTAATTTTCACTTGTTGATATAAACTTTCATGTAATAAGAAAGTTTAGGATCCTCATTATAATTGAAAGACGGCGAAACCCAGAACGATGATATTTAATCGATAAAATCGCTCTCGATCGCGTCGGTATATTATCTACACTTTTATTACCTTTTGCCAACAAAACAACCGATTTTATGCTGATGTTTATTTAAAATTGTTAAGCATAATACTTAATTTGGAAAAATCAATTAATTAAACGTACAAAATTGAAAATTTCAAGATATTTCACTACGAGATTGGAATAAAATTAGTTTTGATACCATAAAGGGTACAACACGAGCGAAATGATCCAAACTTTCATTCACCTTCAATCACTGCCGATTTTACCCGTTTAGCAAGACCTCAGCGACATCTCTGAGCGATCGAGGAAACTTTAACAAAATTCCAGGATCAACATTCAAAGGATAAAGCATTCGAAAGCATATCCTTCGTTATCAGCCCCCTTTCACCAATTTATACCAATTATATACGAATCGAACGTCCTCGCAGCTAATCTCGTCGTCAATACCCAATACTCGCACCGCGGAAAGTAAGCGAATTAATTAAATCAATATAATTAAAGCTCGAAAGCCGGGCAATTTCCTGAACCGTTCGGCGGCTGCCGGTTTTTCATTAATCCGATATGCTCGAATTAATAGGCGAATCGGAGAGGCGGAATAACGCGCTCGTTCACCCCGCGAGCAACGAGCGTATTCATTATAGCACCTCCGCGGCTTTCTAAGGCCTCGCGCCTCTAGCGAGAAATTGGATTGTTCGCAAGGGCGCTTGTTGTCAGGCGTTTAACCACCGCAAGCGCCGCCGATGATTTACTACACGCGATTGCAGGTGGGGAGTAAAACGCTGCCAGCTGCAAAGTGTATATTGGATTAGCAGAGGATAGCTTGGAAGATCTCGTGTCGCGGTGCGATTGAATATATTTGAATAAATGATTCGGAATTAATTACTGTATAGTTTTACATGGAAAAATGCAACTGGTTTCAGTGATTTTCATCTATGAACTTTAAGATTAAATTTTTGTCTGTTCTGAAAGAAAACGTATCAAGAACTACATATTATTTTTAATTGTTTAAAGATTTTAGTTGAGCCTTAACAACATTATTTTTTCAGGAAAACTGTTAGATCAAAAGGATTCGATTAATGCAAATTGCCATTGTAAGGCAGGATGATTTTCCGTTGCCATCGAAATAAAGAATTTCAACGGGTCATATACGCATCAGCAGGTATTTACGCAAATACTTTTCCTTGATAATAAAGTCTCAAAAACAGAAAATTCCCAAAAGGCGTGCGAACACGAAGAATTTACGACTGTCGGTCTGATATAAAACCTTCGCGCGAGTTTATCTGAAAGTGCCATTTTCCTGACCGGGTTCAATAACAATCCGAGTACCGTTTCGCCGATTCGGTTCGATCTTAGTGAACATATCCTTAATGAGATTCCATATCGCCGAGCGTACGGTTTTTTTGAGATAACCTACTTTTGTTTTTAACAAAGCCGCAAAAGAATGCACACAGCTCCGAAAGGATAATTTTGTAAATCTGGCTTTTTAAAGCTTTGTGGACCTTTTTTTTATTTCGCTCCTCCTAATAATGATATTGATAAACGTTTAACGCTTCGCTTAAAGAGATTTTATAGTCGTAAATTTGAATTTACGTTAGCCGGACGAAATAAACTTTGTAACGAAATTAATGCCCTGACTTTGTCCTTTTTTTCACAGAGAGTAAAATTCAAAATCAAGCAAAAAATGAACGTAGAAATTAATATTAATAATAGGCTAATAACAAACTAGCAGGCAATGATAAAATTTAAGATTTACAAAACGTCAGGTGCTAACAGTACACCTACCATTAAAATTGAATTTTTGCATCACACCCAATGGGAACGGTGCATTTATCGTTTGCGCAATTTCCTAGGCAAAATGTCTCGGTGCACGCCTAAATTAAATTCTAGCATTAATTTCCCGGCATAATATTCACGAGAAATCGGCCCACGCGTTAAACCTTGAAGCCCTTAAAAAAAATCGCAATCTAAGCGCTGGAATCGCTCGTCAGCGCCGCGTCAGCTTCTCCTTTCGCAGCGAGCAAAAGAACGTCGGAGGGGAGTACACTGACCGCGGCTGCGGCGGCTCATTTTTCGACCGGCGAATTTCTCGCGCGTGTTCCTATATATATATATATATGTATACGTAGCGGCGAGATGGAGCCTTGGCTTTTTGCTTCAGCTTTTTCGGACGCGAGCCGAGATATTTTGATTGTTCCCTGCCCTCTCGGTATACCGTTCGCTTTTAATGAATGACTCGGGAGGGACGACCGAGCGGTGACAAATTAGCGAAGCGATTGTTCGTTAGCGTCGCCCGAGCGTGTAATCTTAATCGTATTAAGTCGAGAGAGAGAGATGCGCCAGGGGACTTTATTTAAATTTAAATTGCGCCTCGCGAGAACTTCCGACAGGAATGCCTGCCTGAGTTTCAGGAGTGGATTCTTTGCTCTCTCTCTCTCTCTCGTAATCGGTTCATTCGAGATTCGAGTCGTTAATCAAGAGCTTTTTTCGCCTGGAAAAGCTGGTCTAATATGTTTTGCTTGTAAAGTATAGTGGATATACGTATTAAATTCCCGTAAAATCGGCCGTATACGAAGGTAAACAATTTAAGTAACGTGAAATTTCGATAACAAGTGTATAACGTTACATCATTAGCGGCTTAAAACCCATTACCTCAATTAACATATATTCCGTTGAATGGGATACGATCTTACGACTCGCCGTCTTAAATCTCCGAAGCGAATCCCGTAAGGGCTTTTTATCGCCGCGTGCACTTTTCTTTCGTCGGGAGCGGAAAAAGTCGATGACGAGAGGAACAAATCAAACGCGGATTGAAACTTTTTATTCGTCGTGCACTGCACGCGAACCTTAGGTGGTCATCGAAAAACTTATTTACTTCCCGCCCGCATAAATTTCACTCTGCACCGCGCTGCTTTCTTTAAATTAATTTTGAAGCTTTCGCGATCAATCTTTATTGCCTGCTTCATTATGCAATCTTTTAAACTTCGGTATTTAGTCGAGCGTGCTCGATAGTGTCATATTTCATCTTTGCTTATTAAACACATTCGACGACTACCGCCAGTTGAGCTCTACAGCGTAAACCTAATTCTTAATCCCGAGCCAATTCTAACACCAATCGCAAAAGCGCAAGAGTGATACATATATTCCGCGTCCATAAATTTGGTCAATTAAACCGATCCCACGAAGGCTCTCTCCCGATCCCTCTTTCGCTCGCGCGCCAGCAAACGAGAGGAGAACCCCGCGATCCTTGTTTTGCTCTCTCAGCGGTCGACGCTCGAGAGATCTCGCATTCCTGCTCGCCCAAAAGACCGGACCGAGGAGGGCTTCTCCGGTCCGCGCGGACCGAGACGCTTCGCCTCTTCTGCGCGGCGGTGCCGAGGGAGGGGGAGAAGGGCGAGAAGGAGGAAAAAAAAAAGGGCAACGCGATCGCGAGGCCGAGAGGCACGTGGAGAAGGTACAAGCGGAGCAGGGTTATGTATATACGAACGCGAGACACGCTGATGCGCAGGACTTGATAAAAGGGCGGAAGGGTCAATTGTTGCTGCGGTTGGGGCCTCGAGAGAGAGAGAGGTGCTCTTTTAAACCAAGGTTTTTCTTCGTTTCGAGGAAAGCGGCGAATGAGAATTCTTCTTTTCCTTTAGTTTGAAAGGGTTTCCTTGATCGATCGCTGTACTTTTTTTTCGGGGCTTTTTTATCGGCTGGCAAAGTTGATGCGGCAAAATATTTTTTATAGTTTGACATTGTAGGCTGTAATTCCTCTGACGTTCCTTCAAACTATAGGCTCTCAATCTATTTATTGCAGATTTATTTAAAAAAAGCATTATTTTTTAATTTCCAAATCAATTCTCTGATTATTTTAGATGCTTTTTAATACTCTTCTAAAATACATTCAAAATTTAAGCGACGAGTGTGCCTCGAGAGCGCAATCCTTAAATTAAGCATCGTACTGTAAAGCAAAGTACAATGACGAATCTGCATGTAATATTACTCATTCATCTTGGTTATGCATTTTATCAGCTCCGCCGCACAAAGGCAATACCACTCTTTAGCTTTATACTTCCGTCCGAACAAAAACCTGTCCCTACTCGCACTTGCTCGCTACCCTTTCGCCATTAATCAACGGAAAGCCCGCCAGCTAGCCGCGCCAGAAACCGATCGAATTAAATGATATAACGCATTACGTTCATTAATAAACTGACACGTAATCGATTCAGCCCCGCAACAGCTCTCTGCCTCTCTCTGTCTCACCCTTCGAAACTTTTTATCCAGTTACGTCACTGGGAATTTCGACAAAAAAAACCAAAAAAAAAAGAATTTAAAAAAAAATCAAATCCGGATTCAGGAAACGAAGAGTCGGAGATAAAGAGAAAGAAAGAGTCGAGCGGGTGAGGCGTGCAGGTATATAAGAAAAAAGAACACAAGGGGAAGGGACTCGCGGCGCAGCCAGTTTCTTAGAAAAGATCCACATAAATTCGCGGATTCGAGTTATTTGCGGGCCCCGCTGTACAAATCGTTTGCCGAACGATCGCGAGACCCTTCTCCTCCTCGCGGCCCTTTGTCATTTCAGCGCGGCGCGTTACGGCTCGTGTGTTTACACGCTCTTTACCAGCGCGCGCGCGCGCGGATATCAATAATGCCCGCCGAGATCGTTGAACTACACGCAAGGGGGGGAGGCCCCCTTTCAGCGATATCTCTTCCGAGCGGAGAGAGAGCTTCTTAATTCTTCTGTTGCGCGCGCGCGGCGAGGCTTTACGAGCTGCTGCTGCTGCTGCTGCCGGACGAACTCGTCCTTGCTGCGCGGGCCGGCGGGACGCAGCGCGCCGCGAGGGAAAAATTATTGAGTCGTGATTGCGGAGTAATTTGATTTGCAAAATTTTTAACCGATGGTAATAAAAACGCTTGGTTACGCGCGTTCCGCGAAAAGGGATGCGCCCGCCTGTGTATACCTTCTCGAGCCGCGGTTATTTTATATTGTTTCGGGATTTTTAAAGGAGGATTAACTGGGTTCGCTTGCGGCAACGTATCGACAATGTGCTTTTGAACAGTGGAAAATAATAATGACTTTTCAAATGAATTTAAATTAAGATGTATTTACGAACTTTCGAGTATTTACGAATAACAATGAGGCAGTAAAAAGTTTCTTTTTTTTTCAAAGGGTTACTCGCAACGTTTACGAGACGCGTAACGTGATCTTAAAAGCGAAACTCGTACCTATTAATTTTAAACGAATTAAATAAAGTATTCGCATTTGTACGCGGGCTTAATGAGCGTGTAATTGCATAAAATTTTAGGTAATTTAAAGGTACTGTAAAATTTAAACTATATTGATCTTAATCGCAACGCAACGAGCGTCGATTTGTATTGCTGCGTATTTCAGTAACTTTTTGAAACTAATTATCTTCTCGCGTTATGTAAATCGAATGCAATTTGTCAGAACGAAGAAATCTTATCGCAAGATTTAGACCAGAATATATTTAAACATTGCAGAGCCGATATTACTGAAGCCTATTCATTTAGCCCAAAGTGATAGAGGGTATGATTGTTCAGACGTCGCTTGTAAGCTACTCTACAATCCGAGATATTTTATCTGGAATTTATGCAGAACCTCCTTGGGAATTTATGTTCCTTTTTGAAAATTATTCAATGCACCTGATGGAAGCAAAAAATCATTGCAAATGCGATTGCAAAACCGGATATTATCGACGAATACATAAGTGCTTTTTAAGATACCTGTATATAATATATACGTTGCCAAATAAACCAAAATCAATTTATGATGTAGACTTGATAAGTAGAAAGCGACGCGATGGCATTTTCAACAAAATGTTTAAATCCATAATGCGCTTATATTAGAAATAAAGTTAAATACGTTCGCAGGAACAATAATTCTCTTTTAAACAGGATTGAAATTAATTGAATTTGAAGAAAAAGACCCGATGCAAATACTCGGCTCGAACTTCTTGACTGGTTGCCGAGTTATCCTTTTTAACAAAAGTATATATCTCTCTATATAGATGCAAGACGAAGTAATTACACCCTTTCAGGATTCCGTTTTTTGAAATAGCATATGATTTGTGTAGAAAGTAAATTTCGCGGCGCGTTAAATCATCGAGCGGAGAAAACCAAATTATAAAGCTATCAGTATCAAATATACTGCTCGCGCAGTGGGGAGCGAAGGGACCTTTAAAGTTGATTATGATATTAAAAAAAATGGATTTCATGAAAGTGAAATAAGCCGTAAGGACCTAAGATCAATTATTCATAAAGATGAGAACATGATTATTCATTTGCCCACTCTAGTTTCTGTAATTTATAACAGATCATTGCAGATTGCAGTTTTTAAATAAGTGGTTTGAGACCTAAAATAACATATTATTTATAATTGTTTTTATGTTTCATCAAAGACTACCAAGCTCGAATATTCATGGTTTTAAAAATGCTTTTTATACTGTACTTTCAAAGAAAAAAATCAAATTCTTTAAAATGATATTATTATATTTTATTTTGAAATCTAGCATCGGCGAATGCTAAATACCGTCCATTTCATACATCTACTCGCGCTCATTTACTAAAGTGAAACCCTAAAATTTCAATGAATCTCTACTGGAACAAAAAGTAGCGGGCAATATAATCACGAGCGTTAACCATCCCAAAGCGAGCTTCCCCGCGGCAAAAACTGAAAGCCTGAAAAAAACCTTTCGAAATATCGAACTCCGCTAGGAAGAAACTCAAGGTCGCGTCAATTAAATGAGCATCCCGGCGTTGATTGCCTGTGCCGCTAACGAAATCGCGTCTCCCTCCGCGACCGTCTTCCGCCCCTTTCGAGCCTCCCGAACGACGTTCACAAGCTCAATTATATGCAGACGCGCAAACGAGCCGCAATGACGCTCATGATTTTTAAGATTCGGTACATTTAACCAGAGGCGGGCAATGAAATCGCGCGGAGTTGCCTGTTTTACGCGTTATGCGCACAAAGAATGTTCCACGGGAAGTGAGGAGGATTTTTGAATTTATAATTCGTCTATAAACTCGGAAGAATTATTTAAAGATGACTTTTGCGACGGTGAAGAGTAAAACTATCTATTTTGTAACTGGAACTTTTATATATTTGTAATAAAATGAATTACCGTTAGGCTTGACACCGAAATTTAATACAAAAATAACGTCGATCGAACAGCATAAACTTTTCCTTCAATCATGTCTGCCGGGGCCATTGAAATTTTGATAAATCTATTAAAATATAATACACCTCGCGCGCTAATTGAAACGGGTTTCCGCGCGAATCTTATTACGAGAATTCCGCAATATTCCGAAATCGGAATGTGCCTTCGCGAGCACCGCTTAAAATTAAATGACACAATCGCCTTCGTGCTTACGAGATATTCCCGGCCCATTGAACCGGACTCGCGAACAGCCCGTATGCAGAGTATCGGGCCCGGCGGTAATCGACCGGGGCCTTTGCTCGAAAAAAAAAAAAAAAAAAATGACGAGTTCGACAAAGCGACCGGTTCCCCGAAATCCAAATAAAAGTGCAGGTCCCGGAAATTATCCGGGCCGCGTCTGGTCGTTTCTCCTTTTTTTTTACAGCCGGCTTCGTTATCGAGAGCCAAGGCCTTTTTGTATCGGTCAGGCGTGTATGTAGGTATGTAAGACCAACTCTTATCGCCTGCCGGTACCGTTGCGCATCCCACTCCCTCCCCTTCTTCCTTTCTTTCTCTCTCTCTCGGTGACTCCTCCGAGGCTCTCTGTATTCGATCCGGGCGAATTCTCTTTCGCCGGTTTTGCCCGCACGATTTCGAGGATGGATCAGCGCCGCGCGGAGTCAGGAGCGTTGCGCCGGATAATTTATCGCGGCGATTGGGCTAAAGGAGCTGGGGGACCGATTAAGGATCCTGCATCGCGAGTTGAAAAATTTGGCGCAATTTTTCGCGACCGAAGCCTCGGAGGCTGTTTATAATATAAGCATTACCTCGATTATGCACGGGGCGTCGTTTTATTTTTTGGTTGCAGGGTATCGGATAAAAGTACGGACATTTGATATTAAAGGAATGCTTAGTGCGCCGGATCGAAATTCCTCAAACTGACGTACTTGACCGCGAAAGTAAATGGTCTTTTCGGCGACGCGACACGAGAGTTATCAACTGCTAAATTATGCAAAAAATGCAGGCTCAAGTACGCTCAACAGTTATTTACTGCCAAATTCAATTTCAAAGTACATCGGGATCTTTAACCCTTAACGGTATCCAAAATGGTTCAGAAGTTTGCGAGCGTACACTTTAAATTAATTATCGAATATTTAGCCAAGCAGCTTTTTGGCTTATTTACACGTGCCGCGTAATTGATTTTTCTGATAATAAAAGCGCACTTAAATATCCCTGCTATAAATACCGGCTGTATTCTTTTGTAAAACTTTGCATGCGCGGCGCTGCAGCGATGTCTTTTTAATGACGCTGGCTGTTGATTCGGCCGGTACGGGGAATCCCCAAACTGCCGGGGCTGAGCCAACAAAACCTGCACCGGTCGAGTGGACTCGTGTCGGTGAAAAACTTTTAGTACTTCCCTAAAACCCTTTATTCTACGAAGTCATTAATTTTATTATAACGCTGTAACGAGATAGAAGGTGATGCAGCGTAACTGTAGCTTTTTTTAATACTTTTTTATTGAACATGGGTGCATACTTAATTTTTTTTTATAGCGGAGTGAAAATGATTAAAACGCGTTTTTTGGGAAGCGGCGAATCTCGTCATGAAAATAATCCGAAAATTTACCAAAAATAACATGATGCGTTTTAAATTTCCTCTAATTCAGATTCAGTCAGTCGTATCATACAAGTTCATTTTTTTATATACGCTCAGTTTCCGTCTTTTCGAGATGGACAGTACGACCTTGACTGACCGATCAGATTTGTCCAACACGTATATTTAGACACACAAAGTGTTTGCGATGCGAGAGAGCTGTTACAAAGGACCGCCCAAATATTCGCACGATGATTTAGTTTAGGGCCCGGCAATCGGTCACGCGTCGCTTCAACGGCCGGCAAAGAACGTATAACTTTTGCTTTTTAAGCACCGGCCGACCAAATTTAAATATCAATATATCTCGGATAAGTCGCGAAGGAAAGTTACGACGCGGTAAAAATATGAAGGGAAGAGTCATAAGTCTGAGTAAAGAATAACTTCCGAATTTAGAAAAAAACTGTTTCGTTGACGTTTAGCTGAAAATTTGTTTACCTTTATCTTGAAGTAAATTGAAATCTTCTAATTTAAAGTTAAAATTTAAATGGAGACTCCTTTTACGATCGAGCTATAAAATTGCAAATGATTGTAGTTTTGAAATGGAGCGTAATTATGTTCCCGTAGTTTGTATGGATTCTACGAGCGTCTTTAAGCTCGAGCAGTAAAACTGCCCGCCGTCGGTTTAGCATTGTTTCATACAGCTCTTTGGAATTCTAACATTTTTAAGAGGTCGTATACATATCATGAAATTTATGCAAGAATGACAAAGTAACTGAAGTTAATTTATTCGCGAAAGAAAGATGTTTTAAATTTAATGAAACACTTGTATACGAAATGAATACAAATTAAACAAACTCGAGACTTGCGCGATTTCAAGCCGTCCTTAAAGTATTGTTTTTGTATTCGTTGCTTGTAAAGTATCCGTTTACGAAAAAGTTATTACTAGCCATTTGCGTGAAGACTTTTTAATTTGGTATCCACTTCATTAACAGCTAGTGATTATTCCTACGATAGTCATCGCGAAAAGATGGCTTTTAAAGGACGTTTTTTTTCTTTTTACTACGTGCGAAGATTACTATCTTCGAGTGGATAAAATTTCAGTGCACCCCAGCATTAATGCATCGAGATTGCCATCTCAAAAAAGATTCCCTGCGCTAAAATCACCGTCAAAACGTCTCGTATCACGCAAATTAATTATAATCTAAGAAAGTAGTTGGTAGACGGTTAAATAGACTTTCCGCGAGGCTCCGCTCAATTGCGATTTGGTATTAATATTTTTTTTTCCATTCAGACTGCCTCGCGGCTATCCAGCCAAAAAAACAATAAACAATATACTAAAGTCAAAATTAAGAGAAGAAAGAGGAAAGAGCTCCATAAATCTGAAATTCAATTTTCCGTCTTGTTCGTACATACATCAAAAAGAGCGCAGGATCCTTGCCACGAAAAGCCGCGCGGTATCCGCGCGCATCTCCGCGCCGCGAGCTAGCGAGCCGCCTCTATTCATAAAGCAGCGGCGGCGGCGGCGGCGCATGCGCTTAGGAGGCCAAGGGCGCCGCGCGCGGCGCAGCATCAAGCGACAAAAGGAGGCATAAATCAGCCTCGAGCTCCGCGCGGCGGCGCGGATTTGCATCCGAAGCGCGGCCGCGAATTTATCTGGTGCAGAGCCCTGTCGGGCAGCTCGACGGCGCAACGGGATTGCGAGCTGCTGCTGCTGCTGCTGCGCGCGGAGCTCGTCGCTCGGCTAATTGATGGGGATTGCGCCGCGGCGACTCTCAAATAGAGGAGGAAGCTGCGGGGCCTATTAGTGCCGGGCGAGCGATTTATTTTATTCTCGCGGCCTACGGGGAATCGCCTCGGATATTTTCATTATCGTGTCGGCGAGCGGAATTATTTTGTCGCGATGGGCGAACGCGGCTGTGTTTTTGCACTCCTGGGAGAGGAATGTTTTGAGTTTGAATAGAAGTACCAGGGGGTTGAATCAATGGAATTGGTGTAGCTGGAAAATGCTTTGCCTGCGCAAAGAATTCGGGAAAACAAGCTGCGATCGCTGAATTTCATTGTTATTTAAATTCTCATATTTTTATAATTAAAAGTTTACGGACACAAATATATCAGCTATTTTTTTTAACTCGGCAGGAGTCCAAAGCGAATTACACTGAAATCCTTTTTCGAATCGGTCAATCTTTTCAAAGGCGGCGCGATTTCTCCGTCGTATTTTAAATCTGTGAGTTGAGCATTATAGATTAATTTTTTGAAAAGAATTATCGTTTTACAAATTACTGAATGCAAAAGTACAACTTTTGACGTTTTATTCCGATGTCGTATAAACAAATCACTTTGACGGACGTCAAACGACTCTTTTGCAAACAAAACATTACGCAACATCGAACAATACAGCGGCACTCCTCTAAAATCTTGCAGGAGACCAACGCTTATCCTGGTAACCCAGATCTAAAAAACAAACCAAAAAAAAAAAAACAAGAAGGCGAGCACGTCAAACCAGCCTCACTCTCGATTTCCAAAACTTGGGCATCATCAGCAGCGCACGAACGACGCCCCCGAGGCGTGCCAAAGATCGTCCGATAGAACTCCTCTCTCTCCCATCAGCGGTAGCAGTGTCGGGGCTCAAGGCCGGACGGAGTCGATATTACCGCGCGTCTCGGCTATTCCCGTCGCGGATGAAGGAGCCTCCTTTTTGCCCTCTCCCGATATGCGCCCGGTCCGATGTAAAACGAGGGGGGATATTCCGCGGCTTTTACCGAGGGATGACAAAATTACGGCGCCTTTAATCCGCGAGGTTATTGCCGCGGCGCCGCGCGTAAATTCCCTTTATCGAAATGCACCGTAAGAGCGCGTGGTAAAAGTTGCTCGCCGATTTTTAGGATGTAACTGTTCTCTCTCTCTCTCGAGTATAACGGCTCCGAAAATCGCACGCTCGGAAAAGGAGGCCCCAAAAACAATGGCCCAGTCCTACATACAGCCTCGGCGAGTGCGTGTGACTCACACACCGGAACGGCGACTCGAGGGGGATGAGTTCGCGTCGCCGCGGCGACTCGCCGAGAGCTCTTTTTTCCCCGTTGCGGTTCCCGTGAAATTCGCGTCGCCATGTTTTCTTCGGGCGCGACGAGCCCCGCGGCGCGAAGTCCCATAAATCCGCTGCGGCCGCGATGAGCTCATTGCCTAAGCCTCCCTCGGGAGGATATGATCGATGAGGGGGTTATTTTTGGGAGGCGCTCGTTTTTTTTTCTTTTTTTTTTATTAGCCCGAGATCCACGTCGGAGACTCGGTTTAAACTGCTGTGGGTCTGCGTTTGGTCATGCTAGCGGGGATGAGGCAGCTGCTTGTTTATTTAATAAATTATTGAGGAAATTGTCGCTACTCGAGGCTGCAGGCTCGAATTTAAATGAGAAGCAGTCGCGCGTTAGAGTTAATTAATAGAGAAGAAAAATTACGAAAACGCAGGGATTTTCCTGCTGTCTTAATTGCTAAATATATACGATCGGCCACTAAACGTCCTCATAATGATTATTAACGGGTAACTTAAGTATTAATTTTTTTATCACAGCGCACATTCCCAAGATATTTTTAAATATACGGTCGCCGCGCATGAATCAGCGGTTACTGTAAAGCCCATTTGCATATAAACGATTTTATTTTTACATCAATGCAACACTGCACACTTGGTGAAATAATCCCGGAGCCAATGAAATTTATTCGAACGAGTCCTTAGATCGTTGTCCTACGCAATGCGCACAGTGCCAGAAAAGCGGCGAGCTTGTAAGTTTTCCTTTTTAAACTGGTAAGAATAAAATTTCTTATCTCGAGCTTCTTTGTACACGTTCGCATAGCTCGAAGCCGGTTTGCGAAAAAAAAAAAAGAAGAAGCCGCGTGTGTGCCTGCGAATACAAACTGCTTTTTCGGATTCAATTGGTATAGACGTGGCGATAAGTAATTGAATTTATTTCCAGCGCGAGCTCAATAAAATCGATAATCAATTACGCCTGAAATTCCTCAGAAAATTCATCCCGCACCAGAGAGGCTCGGCGAAAAAAGCTGCAATCCGTTTTTCCGACTCGAGCCAACAAGTATTTAAAGTATACATTGGCACCTGAAAAAAGTTTAATCTTCCAAGGTAGAATGCTAAAAATAGAATGATTTGTCGCGAAAATTAAAGCGAAACGCGCGATCAATTTTTCTGCCGCCCGATCGAATCTCAACGGGAGAAGAGTATTTCGAGGTTCGCCTTCTCCGCTCGCGGCTTTGCAGAAAAATTGCTCGGCGAGCTGACGGTGGGGGATTTCTTAAATCTCCCCATTATGAGCGTACGTTGCCTCCTTAATATGCCCCTATAACTAACTTTCCAGCCCGACTATAAGGAGCCTCTGAAAACCAGTTTTTGCCATTAAGCGCGCGATTCGAAGATTTTTGAGTTGATGTAATGTTGCACTAGCGGTACATGCACAAAGTTATGCAAAGAGCAGATGCGTTTATTGGATTAATAAAATTTTCCGCGAATTATAAAAGTGTCATCATTTATTGTTTTTCCAGGGATCGGGCAGTATATTTATAGAATTAATTCAAGTCTAATCCTTTATTAGATTCTAATTTTTCATTCTCCCAGTATTTACAAGTGCAGGTGTAATTGCTTGTTACTTTTATTAAAATATACTGTATATTCAATAAAAAGATGTTGCATATAAGTCATAACGCAGCCGTAAAAGGATTTCCCACCTGCAATAAAAGTTTCCGATGAAGCGGCTTTATTTCCAAAAAAAAGAATCGAACAAAAAATGCCGCAATAAACTTTAACTGCGCGAGATTAAAAACCAGAAGGGAAAAAAAGGACAAATTTATCCCTCGCTCCGAAAAAGCTTGTTAAAATAGCGCGAAACTCGAAAGAGCGCATATAAATCCGTGCCGGCCGCGAACAAAAAAAAAAGCAGCGGGGGGAGCTAGCATCTCCGCGCAAGAAACAAACGGACCTCGGCGCTCGGTGCGCATATAACCGCAGTCCCGAGTACATAAAGCAGAGAGCAGAGCGGCGAGCAGAAGCCCGCCGAATTCTTGCGCCGCACGAAACCCGTCCCGCGGCGCGCGTCCTTTTGCTTCTCTTATTCGCCGCGGCTGATGGCAGAGACGCGCGAAGAGAAGCCGGGCGCGATATCGAGAGCGCCGCTCCGGCTTTTCGCGCGAGAGCTCTCGGTAACGGATTATTCCGCATTAATTACGCAATTGCCTTGACAAGGACCCAAGGCTGACGGCTGCGACAGGCACGCGAGCGAGATTTTACTTTTGCGGCTCGCCGCGAGCAGTCTTGTTTAACCGCGAGGACCCATTGATGGCTTTAACGAGGTAGCGACGCCTGCGGACGTTGAGCCCGAGATTATTATTTAATAGCATTTGTCGGCTTCGATTCCGGTCGCGATGCCGCTCTCTTTCGGTTTATTCGACTGGGAGGAATTCGCGATTATAAGACCGGATTTTGCCCGGCGAATGAAAAACTGAATTGCCAAGCGGGAAGAATGTCTGTGATTCTACAATCCCGTGCAGGAACTTACACTTAAAATTAACAAAGAGCAATGTTCTATTTCCCAGATGGAATTCCAACTGTTCGTTTGAAAAAAAAAAAAAAAAAAAAAAATTAAAAATAATTTTCGTTTCGGTAAAAATGTAGGAGGGTAGCTGTTGTACGGAAATTAAAGACCTCGCCAACATTCAGAAATACGGACAACAGGTGCATCTTTAAGTTAAGTAGATAGTTCCGCCGAGGAAACATCACCATTCTTTAAATTATCATAATGAAAAGGGTTTTACCTATAATGTGCATTTGACGCTTCGTAAAGCAGCTTTTCATTTTGTAAAGAAATAGATTATATTTTAATAATATTTTGCAAAAATTGAATCTGTATATTTGTATTTCGTTGCACAGTGAAAGTATAAAAAAACACTTTGATTTACAGATCTATTTCAAAACGTCCTTCATTTAATACTATAAACTTTTTAATTAAAATTTACTACTGCAAACGCTGGAAAGAAGAGCAAAAAATTTAAATTTTCAACGCCATTTTTCGAACGTTCACTTAAAATTTTATAACCCCCCATATAATCAATGGAGTCTGATTGTCCTTTGTGTAAACTAATAAACCTTTTACTGCAATATAAAACGCGTCTATCGCTCGGTATAAAAGTATTCGCGCACAATTTGCTTTATTTTCCAAACTAATTTTCGAATCGGTATAAGTAAAAAGTGCCGGGCAATTGGCCGCCAGTTAAGTGCTAGGAGGGAAAATGTTGATTGACAAGCTATCGGTTTTGACTTTTTTCTTCTCCGTCCTTGTAAGGAAATGTCACGTCTACCGGGAAAGGAGATGTAAAAGATTCAAGGTTCTACCGATCTTCTTATTATTAAAAATCTATTAATGGCTGCTAAATAAAATAATAAATTATCTGAAAACGACACCGCGACGATCACGTTCATTAAAACATTGCATTGCAACAATGACAAGGCGTACTCTAAATTGCCGTTGATTTATTAAGTTTGGAGAAAATTAGCGACAACTGCAAATAAAAGTCTTTTTCAAGTCACACAAAGGATCTTTATAATTAATTATTTTTCGCGCACAGTCATAAACGTCCTTCGGATCCGGTATCAAGATTAATGGAGCATCGCAAAGGACCCCTAAAGTTTTTTCACAGCGGGTAAAGCGCTCGTCTTCAAAAACCACATCCGTTCAAGTAAAATGCATCAGTTATCTCGATAAAAAAAATTCACGATAACTTAATTTGCAGCGCGCGCTAAAACAAACAGCGCAACGGCTTCCTTCGAACAGATCGGCTGTATAATATAATTAATAATTGAAAAAATCGCTAATAAAGCGCTGAAAGATAATTTGCGCATCGTAATAAACCCGCTGATTTATCTGATCGCGCGAACGGCCTCGATAACCGATGCGTATGTATACCGATCACTGCGGGGCCGCCACGCAGGACCGACCTATCCAGAATCGCAAAAAGCTCCGACTCGTTAAAATCGATTAGCGATTTGCCGATTCGCAGGGCTCGCACTATGCGAAACTGGTTCTCGCGCCGCCGAAACTCTACGCGATTATTCTCCTACTTTACGCGGCGTCGCAATCGAGTTCCGCCAGGCTCTTTTTCCCCAGTGCCCACCGGCCGTTCAATTAGTTTTTGCCAGCCAAGGTCGGTTCTTTTTTCGGGGGGAGGAGGAGGAGGAGGAGGAAAAAGCAGCGGCGAATTGACTTCGAGCGTGTTTCTGCGCGCTCAACGATCTCTCGAGGGGTATAATAAACTGGGAAAGACAATGGAAGCGCGAACTTCGAATGTGACAGGAGACGAACGACATTGCTTTTCTAGGAGCTGCTGAAAAGCCGGGGGAAGAATGCCAGGCGTCGCCGCTTTTTACGACGAGCGCGAGAGTTTTCAAGTTCCCCCCCTTGACCTCCGCGCGGAGTCAAGGCGCTCTGAATTTATTTCATTAGTCCGCTTAATCTAGTTGAACAATCGAGCTCGGGGATGAAATAAAAAAAAAAGGTACAATGAGAAGAAACGACATTACCGGCGGCTCGGTTCAATTGCCACCTGGCTCTCGAGAGTCTCGCTTCTCGTTTTCTTATTACTCCGCGCTTTTGCAAACTGCTTCGAGTTACTCGCGAGCAAAAAGGGCCGCGAGCAACTAGTCGCCTCGGAAAAAGTAGCCTCGCGGTAGTTATACGCTTTGCGGAGATAGCTCTGCAGCTGCTAGGGATAGATTTGTCGGACCGAGGATATACCGCTGACTTTTGATAAAGACGTTTCGTAAAAAGCTGCTTACAGCCGGCGGAAGACTGCTAGAGAGTATCCCTTAAACGGAGGAATGTTAATTATGGCTCGCGGATTGCGGAATAACTTGATAACTTGAAGCGTACGATATGATATAGGATTTTGCGAGTACGTAAATCGACAATTAAGGAACTTTTTAACTTGGCTCGCGAAAGACTTTCCCGCGAAATTCGGAAAATATCGCGTATTCTTATCGTTACCTTGAATCTTTATTCATCGATGCGAGCTCTTGATAATACTATTTTTTTTTTTTTACTTTAGAAATATCGCCTGGCATCTGACTAACACCAGATCTTAGCTACGTGACGAGAATTTTTTGACAGTAGGTGAAATGAAAAACAGAATTTGCGTTCGCGCAATACTTCGTTTAATTCGACTAAAACCAGTAGAAATTAAAACTAACATTCAGATACCGATTCACGAAGCCTATTTTGATTAATCGTTAAGTTATATCGATCAAAATGGCTCCTGCTATGCATTTTAAGGTAAGATTAATTTGACGGGCGGCCAGGACGAATCGGCAAAAAATTCAAAACAGAGGTTTCACTTTCTGTCCTCGGAATAACTATAAGCGTACCAGTGAATTTCATGACCTTGAGTCGTGGCCTTGTAAACCACCAATTCTTTTTTTTATAAATTCCACAAGAAAAAATCTCTTTTTATTTCAGCAGGTGAACGCCTGTAAGAGCGACGAAAAAATGAATGACAAGCTTCTTGTAGCAACATTATAATATACACTTGCAGTATATAGATTCCTATATAATTAAAATAATAAACATTCAGTTAATCGCCGTAAGCACGAGTTTACTCCCAAGTAAAATAGTCACGCAATACCTCAAAATCGCAATGTCAAAAAGTTAATCCCCGCCCCCACACGTCCACTTGCAATAAACCGAAATCCAAAAGCCCGCCGGTATACACATCAGCTGGGACGCCGCGAAATTTCGACAGCCGAGCTCTGAGCGCTTAGATTTTTTGCCCCTCCCGCTCTCGCAACGATCGCATATACATCGCAGGTTCGTCGCTCTCTCTCTCGGATTCGCAGCAGCCGAAAAGGTACATCCTCCTCGGCTCCTTCTCCCGCTCCTCGCCGCGTTCCCTGGCACTCCGGCGTTCGATGACTCCGCGCTCTCCTTCCTCTCGGCGTTACGCGCCGAAAGAGGCCTCAGCGAGGACAATGAGCGACGACGACGTGCTTTTCTTATCCGCCGCCGCCGCAAGCGCATTTGCATTTGGCCCGGGAAAAGACGGCGCGCGCTTTAACGGTTAACGGCCGCGCGCGCGGACTCGGAAAATTACGACCCGGACGCCGAGTCCGAGGAGGCAATATTTTGCCCGAATATCGGTTATATTGTTCGCCATTAGTCCGCGAAATGCGGGGATTAAGTAATGGGGATGCGCCGGACGGGTTATAATGGACGGCGCGTTTTTTCCGAATGCGAGTGGGAAGCCCTCGTTTCGGGTATGCGCGACCACCGCGTCGGACGAAACGTATAACGGAAATTCGAGAACTGAGAGAGTCTGTCCTTAATTAAATTTCGCTGCATTTGGAATGTGAAAAGTTTGTTATTTAATACGCTTTATTTTATGAACGAAATTAAAAAAATGAGTTTATACATATATATATCTGTTTTTCTAATTAACTGATCTTTCAAAAATGTTTAGTCGACTCTAATCGAATCAAGCTTGCCCCGTCAAATAAAATACGCTGCTGAAAAGCTCTGAAAATGTTCCTAGTTTCATTTTACCCATCCCAAATAAATACCATTTAAATGCGGACTATTGTGGAAGAAGTGCAAAACCGCTTAAGAGAACTATATATGAAATCTGCAAAACGCCGACGAGGGAGGCGAGCACAGGTGTATGTGTGTGTGTGTGTCATCCTCCGGCTGCATAGCTCGCGTTTCGTCCGCACGCATCAGTATATAGGATATCCGTAACATAACTAGAGCCGCTCTCTCTCTCCCTCTCTCGCGGGTAGGTAATAAGCGTAGCTCGCGGCGCGCGTCGTAATTAAAGCCGAAAGTGCCTCTCGCGCGAGCGTTATCCTTATCTCGTGGGCTGAGTTACGCTCGAGACGCCGGCTTATTTTTCTCGGAAGCCCAAGCCGGCCGGATGGCTTGTATTTTAGCCGCGCGCCGTCGGGAAAATAGTCGGTAATGGCCTGGGGCAAAGAGGAATTCCGTATTTATTCCCCGGCGAGCTGGGAATCGACGATGCCGCGAGGGGGTGCTTGCTTTATTTGCAACCGCGCGCGGAGAGGCGCTCAACTTTTCGTGTATCGGCCGATGGCTAATTAAAAAATACGCCGCCTCGGGAAGCTGCACGAGTCGGCTTTGGCTGCCTATTGAGTTGACTATGGTTTTAGTGCTGCTTACGGTACACCTTTGTATTTTAGCCGAGTACGTAAAGATTGTGGGTAGAGATAATTGTTGGTTGGTTTTCTTGCGAACAAAGTACATTTATTAAAGGTAAAGTATGCGTATTACGCGACTTTACGCCGATTTAAATGTGCGCCAATTATTGAGAAAAAGAATATTACCAACTTATTTTTAGACTTACTTATGGAAAAAGTTGTAAAAGTTTGAAATTAAAAGTATTTTTAAATCTTGCTCGCGAGGAATCCTTTATTTTTCAAAAAATTATTTTATCCGACTGCTTTGCCTTGTATTCAATATACCTGGATCCCTTCTTTCACTCCGCACAATCTAAATTTCACTTTTACATTCAACTTACGGCCCGGCATATCTAATGAAAAAGATACCACTAACAGGCTCGATAAGGGAGCAAATCAATCCGGACGCTGATTTCGTTCTTTATTAGTTTTTAATGAAATGGAATACGTGCCGTTTTCTCAATGAAACGAGTCCTGCCTTTACGATGTTTTCGCCTTCTATAAACCGATACCGCGTTATGAAACCCATTCCCTCAATTATACCGGCAGAAACACATAATATTTTATTACGCGGAGACTGGAATTCCATCCTCTTAGGAAAATCCCCTGCATTAACCCCCCCCCCCCTCTCTCCCTCTCTCTCCAATTGACGGAGCCAGTTTCCGAAAAACGAGAGTGCCCGCGCGCACACTCGGCACGCAGCGATAATTTTCCCGTCAAACAATCGTTTAACGAGCGATCGATCAGCCCCTTTTCACGCACGTTACATTCTCAAATGGGCGGCTTTTGTTTTTTTTTTTTTTTTTTTTTTTTAAAAATCGAGCAAGAAGCTCGCCGCGCTCTGACGTCAAAGCACAAGGCGTCGCAGCTGTTCCTTCCGCTCATTAGGAATTATTGAAGGCATTATATCTTGCCGGCCGACAAGAGCTTTTTTCTCTCTCTCTCTCGTGGAAATGCACGCGATCCCCGCGAGCGCCGCGTCCCACGATCGGCTGTAAGATCGTTTATTCCCCGGCCGGCTTTTCCACTTCTCGCTATCGGCACTCGCCTCCGCCAAGTGGATAATGATTTTTAATTGCGCGACGCGGATCCCCCCCGAGAGCTTTTTAATGGCGCCTCTTCTTCGCCTAGACCTTCTGGGTTTAGTGGTCTATTGTTTTAGCGGAGCTTGCGTTATCGGATTGCAAATTAATCGACGAAACGGGTCGGATTGCAATCCAACACCTGTAATTAGATCCTCCCTCTACTGTAGTATACATAGATAAGTTAGATTTAAAGTTCTTTATCTATTAAATCATTCAGATAGCGATTCATTTAGTACGCGGATGTAATACGACACTCGGGAAAGATTATTAAGTAAATTAAAATTTAAAAATCACCCAACATTTAAACAATGTGATTGCTTAATTCAATTTTACCGCCGACGTAAATCATTTGAAATTACAGTACCGCGGGCTCTTTAGCTTCATTACGCCGTTATTCTACCGAAGCTGTCAAAAAAAAAAAAAAAACGAAGCGCAAACGAGCAGCAGTGCGCGCATCCAGGAGCGATTATCAAGAGAACGATCTCGACTCATCAGATGCCTAGGCGTATTACCCTATCCGGCGTCGCGATCTCGTAACTCACCGCGCCACTGGAAACCTCTCGTACCGAAAAGCTCCCTCTTAAACTCCCGCTCTGCCTCCTATTTACCGCGATCGAGGTGAGACGCGCGGGACCGTCGACTCGAAAGCGCGCGAATAAACAGCCCCCGCGCGCGCAACCATCGGCGAAGAGGTTGTTCGCGCTTGGCGTTTAAGGATGTACAGGCTGTACAGCATGTGTCAGTCGAGATATAGATCATTGGTAATATTGTAATAAATATATATTTAAATGTTTCTTGTTAATTTTTTCTTATTGAATGCATAAAAGGTACTTAAATGAGCACTATAAACCGCATAAGAAGGAAATCATATAAAAGTCTAATTTTTCTCAATTTTAAAAATACGATTCACTAACTTCATAATTGATAAAAAGCTTTTAGTAAAATATTATTAACAAGTAAAGTGCTCCTTTAATTAGAATTTCTTATTTAAAAAATACGTTTGTCGTTGATAATATTTTACTAAAAGCTTTATATCAATTATGAAGATAGTTATTGGATAGAAAATCCTTAAAGTAAAAATTGCAACTTTGGCATTGCCAAAAGTGATTTTAAAAAAAAACCTCAAAATTAATTATGATTTTTAAAATTCAAAACTTAGACTATTTTTACGTAATTTCCTTTTTATACGGTTTATAGTGTTCAGTTAAGTACCTTCTATGGTAAAAAACATTTAAATACATTTATAACTAACGATTTATATATCTCGACTGACTTTTGACGCGGACTGTATAGCCAGTACAACCTTAACGATAATTGGCGCCTCCCTCCGCGGCTCAAATAATAAATACGGCGAGGCTCTCGAAAGTAACTAGGACTTTTATTCGCCGGAAAAAAGGAGCGTGATGTCGTCAAGATCCTCCCCATTACCATAAGGATAGACGGCGGATCGGTTCTAGCAACCGGTTCTCCCGTGCACGACTGTTATCTCGTCTTTGGGCGCGCAAAAAGGCGACAAATCCGCAGTGTGCGCGACCTTCGCGTAAAAAAGGGGGCGCAAAGTTATAACTGGCGAAATTGCCATAACTCCGTATCAGGCCGGTCCGCGATGCGTTTTTTTCGGTCCGCCGACTGCGGCGGCGGCGGCGGCGCGCTTCCTGCAAGCAAGGAGAGGAAGAAGAAGCAGCGGCACAGCCGCGGAGGAGAGAGACAGAGAGAATGAGAGAAGGAGGAAAGGAGGAGTCCTGGCGCGCTTCGTAATTGGGGTCCTGTGCGTGGCATCGGCGCGCGCCGCGGAGTGGGGGCAGCCCTATGTAAGCCCTGGGTCAGCGATGGACCAGCGCATCTTCAGCCGGCTAAACGAGCAACGCGGACCACCGATCGCGAACTCTCCGCTAAAGCGCCCGACTGATATTCCGCGAGGAAAAAAAATAGTAATAATAATACCCGAAGTGCCCCCGAGGACCTGGAGGAGACATGAAGCTGCTCGTCGTGGCGGTCTGCCTCCTCGCGCTCGCCGACGCCAGGAGGACCCTTAGGGAGAGGCAGCTGCGCAGGAACGACGGTGAGTAAGCCCTCATTCATCTACCCTTCGAGAGCTACTATTTTTTTTTTTTTTTTTTTGGGGGGGGTAGCAATTTTTTGCCTGGAGAACATAGCTTCTTCTTCGAGGGTAATCCTAAGATCGATCTAACGAAAAATCGATTTTATTTACCGATTGAAGTTTTTTAATAAACTTTCTGTGTGGAAAGGAACTTTTTATAAATTATACAAAATATTATTGTTAAATTTTAAATACGCAAATCATTAACTTAATTTCTCTCTAAAATAATATTAATTAGAAAAGTTTTGCGATAACCGGCACCTTCCCCCTAATGCCAATTAAGAGAACGTACCACTTCCTCCTTAAACAGCGGCTCCGGCAACGTCGAACGATCCTCTATTCTGGGAACCGAAGCCAACCACCGCGGACGTCGATGTGCCCCTAAGCCAAAACATCGAGGGTCGCCAGTACTACCAGCCTCCGCAGACCGGTGGCTACCCCGGCCAGGGTGGCTATCCCGGCCAGGGTGGCTCCGGGGGCCAAGGCGGCTATCCCGGCCAGGGCGGCTCCGGAGGACAGCCCGGACAGGGAGGCCAGCCTGGACAGGGAGGACAGCCCGGACAGGGAGGACAGCCTGGGCAGGGAGGCCAACCTGGACAGGGAGGGCAGCCTGGACAGGGCGGCGACCCTGGCGACAACGAGATCCCCAGGCCGCCACCGGG
Organism: Ormyrus pomaceus; assembly: GCA_900474385.1. NCBI lineage: Eukaryota > Metazoa > Arthropoda > Insecta > Hymenoptera > Ormyridae > Ormyrus > Ormyrus pomaceus. Next base: position 4,551 of record UCOM01000638.1, on the reverse strand, counting down.
CAAACCCAAACCGCAGAGGCCCAAAGGCTGCCTGGCCGACAGGGGCCAGTTCCCCAGTCCGAAGAGCTGCGCGCACTACCTCAACTGCTGGGACGAGGCGGTCATCGAGGAACAGTGCCCGAACGGCCTCCTCTTCAACGAGAAGAAGCAGTACTGCGACTTTGACTACAACGTTCAGTGCGGTAATCGCGGCAAGCCGACGCCAAGTAAGTTTTCTTCGAAGCTTTTTTCTACGGAACTAGTATTAGTGAAGTTTGCTTCTTTTTCTATACGAATTCTGAGTAAAGTAACGGTGGATTTTTTCGAAATTGTTTAATGAATTTCATCGCAGTCTCTAAACTGTCGTTATTTGGATTAAAATTTAAATGTAAGAAGTAGAGAAAAAGCGCAAAGAATGACGAAGCCACGGTAGAGCCGACAAGCGACTCCGCTTGAGCGGCGAACAGTGGCGCAAAAAAGGCAAAGCCGACTCGACTCCTGACTCTCTCTCTCTCTCTCCCCCTTTGCACGCTTAGAGCCACCGTTGCCAGGAGGCGCGAAGCGCTGCCCGGATCCGAACGGGAGGTACAGAAGCGGCACCAATTGCTCCGAGTTTTTCGTCTGCGTCAACGGAAGCCCGATCAAATTCAACTGCCCCGAGGGCCTTGTCTACAGTGACGTAAGCACAAATTCTCCGTACAACAATCGAAAGCCGCCGGTGCAATTACCTCGGGCCGAGAAAAGCTCGCACGCAAGCAAAAGAAGCTCCCTCTCTTTCTCTCTCTCTCTCTCTCGCCGCGCTTTTTGCGGGAGATGCAGAAAATTGCTCGCCGTGCGATCGTGGAAAAAAACGCGGCCGTAAATGCAGCTTCTTCTCTCCCGAGGAATCGCATGCGGCTGCATGTAAATGGACCTGTTCCCGCGCCCTTGTATTATACAATTATCGAGCGTCCTCTCATTAAGGAGCTTAATATACATTTCGATTGGGCTCATTTCTCGACGATTAAATAATTGCCGCTCGATCGCGTAAATAGAAGAATGCTTTAACCGCTTCTGCGAAAGGCCGAGCCGGGGAGGACGTTGAGATGCGTGACGCGAGCCGGCCAGCTGAAAAAAGAGGAGCAAGATTCTTTTCCGACCGAAGGAGAGTCTCCGGCTCTTTTATTTACATAAAATTCAATACCACTGTCTTGTTATCAAGAGACACATCAGTAATGTTAATTTAAATATCGTTAATCGTCGAGCCATAAAAGTCACTTGAAATTCTCCGTGGGACGTCGCCGGGGGAAAGTCCGTATTTTAATTTTAGCTCTAGTGATATATTATTTAGCTATTTGATGCACGTTTTAGATCTAATTCAAATTCAGATTCTAGGAATAGATTTGCACGCTTTTGTGTAAAATTAAGGACCGAACAGGCCAGCATTTGCATGTCGAATCTTTTTTAATTACTTTCACGTATAACGGGAGAAAGGGAAAAATTCAAACAGCACCGCTATCCAATGCACGAAATAAACAAAGGCCAAACGAACTATTTCCCGACAGGAACTGCAAATCTGCGACTATCCAAACAAGGTAGACTGCAAGGGAGCAGCGACACCTAAGCCGCCACCGACCACTCCAGCGACGGAGCAGCCCCAGTGGCCTCCCTCTGGCGGCTACCCTCAGCAACCACCGTCCGGCTACCCCCAGCAGCCGCCTTCCAACTGGCCCACCAAGCCCAAGCCCCCTCCCACGCAGTCCCCCACCAATCCCCCGACACCACCCGTCACCGACTCGCCCAACCCCAACCCTCCTTACCCCAATCCCGGACAGGAGGTCCCCAGCCCCATCAACCCGTACCTCAACGCTTTCGCTCTCAGAGGACAACCGGAATTTTGGCAGCAGAGGCAGGCCGTTTTGCAGTCCGAACTCGAACAGGAGCTTCAGGTGCAGAAGGTATAAAGCTGTCTCTTAATTTCTGAAAATTCTTGAAAAAAAAAAAAGAAACGAAAACGTTAATCTTGAAAACGCAACGCAATCCGCAGGACACGGAGCAGCAGGAGAGAGAGCAAGACCAAGAGACCGACAGCTCGACGATCCTGAACCCCTGGGAGGTGATCCACACGATTCCGCAAGAGTTCGCCAAGGCGCCCTGCGAGAACGGCGAGGTGCACCGACTGACCGAGACTTGCACGAGCGTCGTCGTCTGCAGGAACCGCAGGCCTCAGCTGATCAACTGCCAAACGGGCTACACGTACGACAAGCCGTCCGACTCGTGCAGGCCCCTCAACGTAGCCAAATGGTGAGCTGAATTACGCTTTAGCCGGTTCTTTTGTAATGCCGCGCCACTCCGAATCGGAGCCTAATTATTATACGTCTGCTTGCAGCTTGTAGCCCCGGAATACGAGGACGCGCCGAGAGCACGAGACCGATTGACTGAGAGGATATAAGGAAGGATGAATCGTACTATTATTAATTATTTTATTCTAGTGTTAAGTGTATGTGCGCTTGAGCTCCCCTGGACTGGGGAACGACCTTAGTTTCTATTATGTATTATAATAATAAATTAAAGGTACCTTTTACAAAAATTGCTGACTTCTTTATTTATCCTGTTAATTTATGGACTGTATCCTTTACTGTTTTTCGTAATTGCTAGGTTGGTTAATATCTTAAAAATCTATACCAACACGAATTATCGACGAATTGACATTAATATGCACATTAAAAATTATAATTAACCTTCGGTTAACAAACTTTGTAACGAATGCATTTTTTAAAAATATTTTTACTTAAATCAAAGCTCTTTATTATAATTAATTATAATTATCTCTTCTAACTTTTGAAATGATGATCATTGAGGTGAATGGCTTTGGCTTTCTTCATTTTTGGTGTTCAAAAATACGTTCTAATATCATATACTTTGCTGGTTAATAAAAATAAATTTGAATTTTCGCGCCACTGAAATTGACGCTGCAAATCGGTATAAAACAAGAGAAATGATGCAGTATTACCAATAATGGCCTGTTGGCATCACTGCCCCACTCCCACGCCACATCCACATGGCCCTGCTGAAAACAATACACTCTGTTAAGTGTTTCCTTCGTATTTACTTTCACAACTGTGATGACAGCTGTGATATAAAAAAACTATAATTTTCAAATAAGCCTGTTCAAAACATGTTTAATAGTCATGTGCAATAAAAACAACTTTACTTCAATAAATATGTGTAGTAACAATGTTTAATTTAAGCATTTTCCTGTAAACTGTCATAATAAGAGTGCTGTTTTAACAAAATGTTTGGAGAAATACTAGAATTTTCTGGCATTTGTTGGAAAGAAGTTCTTTCAATGGTAAGGGATTCAGCTATTTACATCGATCATGCAGCAGCAGAATGCCTTCATTGGTATACTGGGGATGAGGCATATTTGACATTAAGAGATGCTGGTGCATTTTCTGTTCACGAATTGGCTTTGTACAATTTTCATGTATGTATTAATCAAAGCTTACATTTTTCTTTATATTTATGTCTTTTCTTTTTCCATGAGATCTTATTGTAGTTATTTACTGCAGAATCTTAAAGCTGAAGGAGCAAAAAAAGCAGTCATTATTTCTACGTCAACAGATTCACTGTTTTATCAAAGAACATTAAAATTAATTATAGAGAAAAATAATTTTGAAACCTGCTTAGTCATATGTACAGCTCATAAAAAAATTTTAAATTATAAACCAATTGTTCCTGAAGATATGATGAAAGAAAATAGTTATGATATGTTAAAAGGTGACATTTTGTATTGGATGAGTGATAAAACTTTAACAGAGGTAAGAGTTGTAACAACTGTTTGTTTAAACACAATATTAATAATATTAATTTTTCAGAATTCACAAGTTACAATGATATTTAAGCCCATCTTTATAGCATGTTTAAAAAAAGATATTTTTGTTACACCACCTTTTGGAAACTTAATGCCATCGATTGATGATACTTTGACAGAAGATTATGAAGCTGATATTGAGTTTTTAATAAGTTCATTTCATAGTTTATTTTCACATTACAATGTAGAAGAAGAAATTTATTCTTTAGGAAAATTTAGCAACTACGTGGCTGGGAAATTAGAAAATCTCTCAGCTGCAGTAAATAGAAGAAAAGTAAATTAAATTTTTTTAAAACTTTGTTTCTAAAGATCTATTTTATTTATAAAATATATTTTTTTAGCATGCGACTGATACAAAAAAAGTATCTTTAATACTTGTGGATAGGTTACTTGATTTATCTTCAGCGACAAGCTATAATTCAGAATCAATATTAGGAAGAATTTTATGCACTTTACCACATTTACCACATCATTATAATGATGTTGCAGTCCTCATGCACTCATTCAGTCTTTCAGGCGAGGTATTAATATTATAATATATCATTTATTAATTGTAATAAATATAATATCTATATTTGCTTTTATCATAGGAATGTTCATCTTCTTTCATGGTACCTGGTTGTTTAGCAAATACCAATGAAGAAACAATGGATATTCTTTTTAATAAAAAGCAAAAAGATGTTTTGTTAACATTAAATAAAATGTTAATAAATATGTCT